>JAOTAV010019253.1:0-23672 GCA_026546445.1 Cyclargus thomasi
CAAATAGATGGAAAATAACAATATTGTGTCTTAAAACTAATTTAATAAACAAACATTGTTTTAAATACAAAAGTAGTATATCAAGTTTGAAGTAATTGTAACCTATTTATAGATAATTATAAAAAATAACGAATAACAGAGCAAGTCAAGGCTTTAAATATTATACAGAAGCAGCCTGGCAAGCACCCATTCTATACCCAGGATGTACTGTCGTTAGTAAAATCATTAACTTTATAGTAAGCTTTAGCACACAAACGTTCTTTTACGACTTTTTAATATTATTTATAGACTAATATTATAAATGCGAAATTATGTCTGTCTATTACTT
This sequence comes from Cyclargus thomasi, assembly GCA_026546445.1. NCBI lineage: Eukaryota > Metazoa > Arthropoda > Insecta > Lepidoptera > Lycaenidae > Cyclargus > Cyclargus thomasi. Next base: position 329 of record JAOTAV010019253.1, read on the forward strand.
TTTCACGATATAACCGCTGAACCGACTGAAATTTTGTATGGAGATATTTTTAGCCCCGGGGAAGGACATATGATAATCTATATCCCGAAAAAATGTACGGTTCCCGCGCGATTAACGAAGTTCGATTCAAGGAAGTTGCGGGCATCGTCTATTAGTTTTATAAATGCTAAAGTTACTCTGTCAGTCTGTGTGTTACTATTTTATGATCATACCACTAAACGTATTTTGCTAAAATTGTGTGTAATTTGAAGCCCGGGAAAGAGATCGATTCATAAATATATAATTCGTAAGATACTACCAGGGTATATAATAATTATTGCAAGCTATTTTTTAAACGTGTTTATTTTGGTTTTTTCAGAGGAGAGAGAACTCGCCAGCAAAACTCTACCCGGTCCATCGACGAAGTTCACCGGTAACAAGAAAGAGTTTTTGGAACATTTGCGCAAGGCCCTCTACGCCAGCAAAGTGATCTCGTACGCACAAGGCTTCATGTTGCTCAGAGAAGCCGCTAAGGTGAGTCTTTATTTTATATTATTTAAAGACTTTATTTTATTTAAAAAAACATAGTTCATACCAAAATTATAAATATGTCTGTCAATCTGTCAGTATTTTGTTGAAATGTATGGATACTATTTATACCGAAAGAATGTACGGAAATGTCTATTTCTAGATGACCTTAAAATTCACATCAATTTATGCTTCAAAATAAAAAAGCTAAAATAATATGAAGTATAGCGTGCTTATGCGATAAAATGTAATTTTCATGTTTACAAAATACAAATATTTTACGTTATAATTTATAAAATAATACAAAACACATGTTTTTCCCAAATGACAATTGAAATTAAATTATTAAAACAAAATTTATAATGACTCTTCTGGAATGTCTACCGCATAATTAGTAGCAATACATAACTTGCTATAATTATTAATACTGATTGCTTATCTACAATCTTAAAGCGAAGCACTCAACAAGATATATTTGTCAAATATTATGTCATCATTACAGAACGATAAAGAATGCAATGGAATTTTTTTTATGTTTACTATCAAAGAAATATATTCCTAACAATGTTTTCGGGTATAGTAACGCCATAGGGCGTTACCCTTTGGTCTTTAAATTACTTAGGAAGAGAAATAGAATTGCTTATAAGGGACACATACAGCTCCTGAAGTATTATAATATCTTGTTTTGTTACTATCTGTAAAGGGAATCGTTTTAATGCCAATAACTTTTGTCAACTATTATGGGTAAAGACATGGGTCCAACCTTTATGTAAAAATTTGGGGATTTTCACATATAAAATTGTATGATATTCAGGTGAACAAATGGAACTTGAACTACGGCAGCATAGCTCTGATGTGGCGCGGTGGCTGCATCATCAGGAGTGTCTTCCTCGGTAACATCAAGGTATGTCATATGTTAATATTCTTTACATCCATACAAACATATATACTTGATGATGTCATGTTGTGTATTACGCGCTCCCTGGACGACGATACAGTATGCTATGACGTCAGAGGATAGGCTATCACAGACTCAATACCTAATTTAACTATAAATAGGTAAACTTAGGGTTCTCGTTTTAATACCGACTCACTTATAAAAAACATTTCTAAAAGTGACAGTCTAGTCAGTAAAGAGTTTTTAATGGCGTATTGGGTCGGAGTTTCTTTACTTATCCCATATAAGAGCGTCCATAGCCTAGTGGGTATGACCTTTGGTTCGCACTCGAGAGTGTGAAGGTTCGAACCCCGGTGGAGTCGTGTACCAATGAGACATTTTCCGATCTCAAGTACATAATACGGATGCTCATTGCCGTGGGAGAGTCATGCTTCGGCACGCATGGGCCGGCTCGACCAGAGTGATCACGTTATCAGTGACACGGCCTCACAGAAGACTGGCGTGAAACGGTGTTGTGCTGTGTTTTGTTCAGTGAGTGAGTTTACCGGTGGCCCAACTTTCTTAATCCTTTTTCCCATTCCCTATTCGTTCATAATGGCCGGCAACGCACTTGCGACTCTCCGGATGTCACGAGTGTCCATGGGCGAGGGAAGTTGCTTTCCATCAGGTAACTCGTCTGCTCGCTTGCCCCCTAAAAGTATCATAAAAAAAACTGACGTAATCCACGTCGTGCAGCATACATTGATGTCTTCTGCCAACTTTCTTTTCATCTCACCAAACGGATATAAAATTAAACCTCCGCTTGTCACTTTCCGAAGCAATCTTAAGGTTTCTCCTCATATTTTTGCAACAGGACGCGTTCACGAAGAACCCCAACCTCACCAACCTGTTATTGGACCCGTACTTCAGCGCGCAGCTGAGCGCCGCCCAGCAGTCGTTGCGGCAGGCGGTCTCGCAGGCGGCGCTGTGCGGGACCCCCGCCCCGGCGCTCGCTGCGGCACTAGCGTTCTACGACGGATACCGCGCGGCTCGCTTGCCCGCTAACTTACTACAGGTTAGCTAGCATAGTAGGGAATATGCATGATTTTCTTTTATTTCTTTAAATAAATCTATCGTTTTTTAAAAAATGATATGGTCCAAATCCAAATAAAATTGAAATTGAAAACAAAGTTACAAGCCTTTATAATAGACAATTAGAAAGTGAGATCCGATATTGATCGTGACGTCAGTCTTTAATCTGCATACAAAGTTCATACTAAATTACGTTTTGAGAGAAAGAGACGAAAAAAAATATCGCTAATATATGTCTTATTTATCAACAGAATTCAGAAATTTTTTGTCATTCCGTATATCTTTTAGCCCCCTTTCATAATAATTTGCATTCAATAAATTTTGTTTTACACGCGTCTTCCCTATTGGGCTTTTTAAACTGGTATTTCCTACTCTTATTCTCTTCTGATAAATTTGCGGGTCTCGAGACAGCTGTAGCATGTCCTTCGTGCTGCCTGAGATCATATCAATGGGTTTTTGTGGTTGGATACCGCTGTCCTGGCGACCAGGAGATGCAGTGGTGGGAATGTGTGGTTGGCCAAGGCCAAGTTAAAATAATAGCTATTATCATCTGTTCTAAGTTACTTGGTAGTTTAGCGTGATGATTCTGTCAAAGTTTCTGTATTTTATTTGCGACAATAATGTTTAATAAAAACATATGTATAATAAAGTAAACAGTAGCTACATAATGAAACGGATAATTTACATTAGTTAAAATTAAATAAGAGAAAAATTAGTGAGAGGAAAACTCTATTGTTGTAGAAATGTTAGTTACCCGTGTTTCTTCAGTAATATTTTGATTTTTTAAATACTTTAACAAATGTTGAATGCTAAACATTTCGTTTCAAGCAACAATAAAATTGTTACAAAGAGGTTGAGGCCTATTAATCAGGTCTTTTAATCAACTCGGACAAAAAATACTTTTTTGTACGTATCTAACTTTCGAAATGTAGGTAGTCTCTTTTTTATAAAATTGTATGTAGGAAGTAGGACTTATATATTTCTGCGGCAACAATATCGGTATTTTTTTAAAAACCACATGAGGTTCTACACTGGCTACAAAAAAGTAGTATCAAAATTAAAATTTTGTGTTTTGTAAAAACAGATAGTATACTTACTACACGTAAATATATAATTTTTTATATTTTCCAGGCTCAGAGAGACTATTTCGGCGCTCACACTTATGAGTTGTTGACGAAGCCCGGGGACTTCATTCACACAAACTGGACCGGACACGGTGGAAACGTCTCCGCCTCTACATACAACAAGTGAACTGAAATAAGTCACATATAAAAATAACATAGTGCTTCCAAAAACATGATGAAACAACTATTTAATGATTAGTCGGTATGCCACTTATCCCGAATTCACGATATTAAAACCGTGTATTAAGTAATGAAAAAAATTAATGATCGTACAAAACGTACTGTTCAGGAAAATGTTGAAGGCTCTCAGATCAGTGCAGTTTAAAATTCTCTTAGTGCGCGAAACTCTTTTTTACCAAAAACTTTACATCAGTCTGATTGTAACGTTAAAGGTAGCATTCCGATCGTAGCGGCAAGCGACCGCGACCGATGAAAATTCAAATAAAATGTGACTGTCCAGAGTGCTGCAAGTTTAAATTTTTATCGACATTGGCCAACTAACCTATACCGCCTCTGCTTTGAAATGGATTGGAGAAAAGTGTAAAGCTGCAAACAAACTGATCGGACGCGGCTAACAGACCATACAAAACGTCCGCGGCACACGCCTTATAATTTGCACACTTCAATGTACAATCAGAGAAGTTGAAAGAGATACACAGATCGTGGATATAAGTAATTTGGTCGATTACTTGTAACTTATATGTAATTGACATATCCCGACCAAATGGCGTGGATCCGTGGTTCTCTATTTCCCCCATTATACAAATGTTATCAAGATCGCGGCTGTCAGTCGCGTCCGATCCTAGGTATAGATTTAGCGCGGAAACAAACGTTTTTCGCGTTAACACATACCTAGTTCCATGTTATTTGGAAGTTTATTTGAATTTTTGATGGCAGCGGTCGCGTGCAGCGATGCGCAAAACCGACTTATCATACTTTTTTACAAACATTCCCTACTGTAATATCTGACGCATTTTTAAAATTTAGAAAAAATATCTGTAACGATGTATATTTTTATAACTACTGCTCATATTATCATTTGAATTCTTTTCAAAGTCGTGTATGATTTAAGTTATTCAATACATCATGTTTTGAATATCTTTTATGTTTCGTGTTTGTTAAATTATTTTAAATTTTAAGATATTATAAGTGATTATGATAAATGAATGCAATTCATAATAATTTTATTAATGTTGGCTACCTGTATGTTATTATGTGGGACCAAAATATGTTTTTACAGTAATAAATTGGGTGCTTTGATATTTGTTTATTTCATATCACAAAGAGACCGTCCCTACTGCGGTTTTTTACTACGCGGATTGTTTCGTACGACTTTTCACGGTTTTTAACCGCTAGTGCGGATACTCTGATGTTACAGAGTTACATAGCGGAAAAAATCTTACCGCGGACACTCCCTAACGCAAAAATAAAAAAAAGTTACAACTATTTGAAGGCCTAGTTTGATGCAATCAAGATGCAATAAAATATTTTTTTGACATGTTAAGAACTTCTTCTTCAGAAGAAGAAGAAGAACTATCACGGCTTATTATCTTATTGTGCAAAAATTATACCGGTTTTTGGATTTTTATTAGAAATATCAAGGTAATTAAAACTAAGTTTATAACGAAGGTATTATTTCTATACCATGATGATGGCCAAGGTTTCTAAAATTTTTTTATATTTCAGTTTTTGTAAGCGAAAACAATGTTAGTATATCCGCTACTTTTTACGTCGTTCATGTTGTTTGTGTGGGGTCCATGTATCAAGAAAGCTATGTTGTCCAAGCCGGGAACAGTCTACGCCAGGGACCGCAAAAACCGCGTGTATGAAGTCACCCCTACTAGCCTCTGTTGTCAAGGAAACCTTTAATAGATTATATCGAATTGTAATTACATTTTGGATATACTAGAGAACATAGATCTGTTCGTTTCTGTAAAATTTAAACGTCCTAAACTTCATTCTCTTTTCTTCATTCTGGCATTTTTTATCTTTATAAGTATAATATCTATTATATTAAAACAAGTCGGGTTTTCCTTCCTGACGCTATAACTCCAGAACGGACAAGCCGATTTCCACAGTTTTGAATGAGGAAAGGGGAGCCCTTTCCTCATTCAAAACTGTGTGTGTGAGGGGTTATAGAAGAGAACATTTAAGGACAATTTGAAGAAAAAAACAGGAAACATGGAAAATCATTTTTCACAGCGCCACCTCTAATGAATAGTCGGAGTCGACTCGCGGGCAACAGCTAGTTATATTGTATTATGTGTTCGTTACCTCTTTACTTAATTTACTGCCAATCTTAACTTTGAAGGTGTAATGGGTACCTACAACATAAAACACAATTTCACTTCACAAACTGGTATAATAATACAAAACATACAAGATTTCTTATCAAAAGCAATAAGAATACGAATAAGAATCAGTGTACGATTCACAGCAGCACCGATTTTACATGGAAAATACGCTTACATTTATTCATTTGGTGAGATTCGGAAGTCGAGGTGACCATTTTGTTTTTCAGTTTTATGTACGTTTTGGAGTTTATGATTAAACTTATTCTATCATTACAATAACGATATGGTTGAATATAACAATTATAACTGATTTAAATTAAATTTGATACAGCTAATAGTAAATTAAATAATAATGGAAAAAATAATTTCATAGTAACCAGTAATTGGATTTGATTAAATTAATCCAGTAAAAGGATTGGATAAAAAAGCGGTGGTTTTGTATGGCTTATAAATTACAATGAAGATAATAGAAGTCCTAAAATGAATTTTTGTCTTTTCTAAAACGCATTTTTGTCTTTTTGTTTCTATTGGATATTGGTAATAAAATAACACAATATTTTCTAGTATTTTGTACTTAAATTACCTATTATTGTGATCTTACGTATCTATCTTAAATAGGGTACGGATTTTACGTTATTGGATTTTTCTTATTGCTTACTTTTAAACATTGATCTGATATTGAGTAATATTACGCTATTTTATAATAATAAACATACGACTTATTGCTAAAGATGTATGTGAATACGTGGGGTATTCTGATATGAAAATATTAAGTATAAAACTCTCGAAAGATTTTCACAGACACAGACAGAAAACCATTTATGTGTATAGAATGCAAAACAAAATAGACATAATATTATTATTTTACACAGCTTCAAAATTAATGGCCAAATAAATTCGTTTTTCTGTAAAAATAGCGCATTTGCGAAGATTTATAATCAAAAATATAGTTTGTGTGTAAATAAATGTATCTCCTATAAGTACAATTTACGTGTAAAATAAAAAATTCAAGTAACATTCCTTTTGCACAAGATTTATCAAAAAATTTCAGTTTTTATTTGAACAAACATATATTAAAAAAAACAGTTCGATGTATGTTATTAGTACCCAAATACAAGCAGAAGATGTAGAATGATTGATGAGAATATATAGATTTGAAAATAATAAAATTTGTATAGTTTTCATAAATTCTGAACACAGTTCTGTGTAAATTAAATTTAATGGTTAACTCCACTCACATGGAAAGAACTTACTATACATTGACCTATGGTAACTATATTAATTTAATAAATTAATTTAACTGAAATTGAAAATTCATCTTTAGATGTAAACATTTTTTTTTTGTCTGTACACAAATAATGATAAGATTATACCAACTTATCTATTTGAAAGTTTGTATGGATGAATGTGTGTTTGTTACTCTTTAACATATAAACCACTGTACAGATTTGTAATTTTTTTTCTGTTATAACCAGCAGGTCATCACAGGGTACATCCAATATATCATAAGCTCTAATACGGTATACGATAGTCATTATAATAATCCCTATAATTAACTTTAAGGGTCAATGCTAAACCCCCAAACGACTGGACTACTTTTGATGTAACTAGAGAAAATGTAGGTCAATGCATAGAGTTATAGGCTGTATAAAGCCAGTCCACAATTTACCAACAGATAGACAGCTTTGGCTCATTTTGAACTATAGCTTGACCAAAACCTATGTACCGCGCCCTAGGAAAGTGGGACGGGCCCGCCCCGTGTGTGGACGTGTAAGAATAATACAGCCGTCACCGTTGACGGCCAACTGACAGAGTAGCGCGGCCGGTAACCATGGTAACCCGCCCCCGTCGCACCGCGCTCATACCCAAGGCAAGGCATAGCGTATGTGGTCAAGTTATACCGCCTAATATTTATTCCTGGATTCACGTAAAGTATACTTTATGTATGGTTTACACATATTAAGTTGATGAGTAGTAACTAAATTTTAACATAAATGAAAGGTATTAATTGCATATTAATACAAAATTTAGTTCCAAGTGGCAAGTTAAAATTTAGTTAAGTACTTAATTAGATACTACGATTTTTCTGTTAAGTTGGTAGACGGGGTTTGTCATTTGACACGTTTGGACCTACACTAAAGAGTTTATCTACTAAAATACGTTTGGACATACACTTACGCCGTTTGTCCACCAACACCGTCAACCGAGACCGTGATTATTTCGGCCCTGTAAAATGCAACTTTATGATCTAGGCCATAAGTTTAATTTTTTAGCGACATTGCTCTATCTTCAATGTCGTCCCCGCGATTAGGCGTAGAAGAAAATGAAACCTGTAGACTGTAGTCTATGTCATAAGGTAGCATTTTATGCGGCCGCAATATTCTCGTTCCCGGTTGACGGTGTTGGTGGACAATCGACCTTACTGACTTATCGTATTCATAAAAATATTGAAATAGTGTTAAACACTGTTTCAATATACTCAAAATAATCTCAGTCTTTTTCTGGAATATTAAAAACGTTACACAACGGAAACGGACAGCCAAACTTGATTAGTTAAATATTGTTTAAATATTTTTATGAATAAGGGGATAAATATTGAGTTAACTACTTATATACTTAATACGTGTAAACCAACCATTAGTGTTTAATATTTGACGAGTTCTACAGCCTTATTGAGGATGAGCGAGACGTCCATAGGCGGGAAGTTCTGTAACAGCTTGACGTTGGACGCAAAATCACCACTGAGCAAGTTTTCTCGTACTAATCTGAAAAAATAAATTAGTTTTCAAGTTCAAGTTCAATTATTATGTCCAAAGCGTCGGAACGTAAGTTTGGCTGTGTAACTTCGGCCTAGCGTGTTTCGACTCTAAGGCCGTTTGTCCACCGTACACCATCACCGTTAACGAGATTATTTTGTACCGTTACGCCGTTTGTCCACCAGCACCTTCAACTGAGAACGAAATTATTTCGGCCGGATAAAATGCAACTTTATGATCTAGGCTATAAGTTTCATTTTCTAGCGTCATTGTTCTATGGTCAACGTCGTCGCCGTGATTAAAGGTGTAGAGGAAAATTAAACCTGTAGTTTAAGTCATAAAGTAGCACTTTATCCGGTATCTAAATAATCTTGTTCTAAGTTGACGGTGTAGGTGGACAAACGGCCTTAAAATGCCACTTTATGGTCTGGGCTATAGGTTTCATTTCTATCGACATGTCGTCGCTGCTTTGTAGTGGCGTAGAGCAAAATGAAACTTAAAGTATATGTCATACAGTGTCTTACTAATAAAAATATATGTACAGCAAAAAATGTCTGTTTTTTTTGTCTGCCAAAACGAATGACACAAAAGTCAGAGGAGAACCTTGAATATGTTGTGTTAGTATTTTTATTAGTAAGGGGTTTAGAATCGGTTCTCGATTAGTTAACTCACATAATCATGGCACAGCATATAGCCACTAGGAAGTGGAAACGTCGCGAGTCGGCGAACAACGAGTCCCATATCCTCTCCACGTCCGGTAGAGAGAACTCCTGGGAGAGGAGCAAAGTCAACCACCTGTAAACATCTCAGTGGGATATGTCACATGACCGATTATGCTGAAATTTGGTATGGATATACTTCGAGTCCATCGGAACGACATAGAGTACTTTTTATCCCGGAAAAATGTACGGTTTCCGCGCAATTCATGAATTTTGGCTCTAGTTGTCGATAATATAGCGGTGACAGGTGATAATATTTAAAGACATTAGTGCATGAAGCAGATAGCTAATGTTTTTACAGCTTTAAAAAACCAGAAACCCATTTTCTCTCTTATAATTTTAATACATACCTACCAAATAATATAGCTCATATAACTAGCTACACAAAGAATATATACATTTTAAAATTTTTAAATATTTTTTCTGTTTTCACAGGTTCTGTTTATGCTAAAAAAACGTTTTTTTTTCGTTGATTAGTTATCCGCTTTTTCCTCACATGTTCACTTATGGCGCGGAACAGACCTTATCTTAGTATTCGCACTGATATGTCATGATGGTAGAATAAATATTGACAAGACAATACGTTCCATTGAAAATAAGTTTCAATATTGTATCAGATGACGATGCGCATAAAGAGAGCGCGAATTGCCTTGAGCCTAACTATTACAATTCAATCATTATTTATTATAATGTGATCCTTGCCTTGTATCATTTTTGTGTCAGAAATAAACGGTTGAACCCTAACCATAACTATACTAAATTTTAACAGGATCGGTTCAGTGATTTCTTTTGTAGAGTTAGCAGCAGGACCGCTGTTAGTATTACCGGCAACCTGGGAGAGATTTCTTCGACGACGCCAAACCTCAGTTCAAAATACAAGAAAAATCACCCAGACTTTTCACTAAAATTTTCCCCAAAATCACCACTGGTTAGCAGTTCTTTAATATAATTTGACGACCTCTGTGGCTCAGTTGGTAAGCGCGTTGGTAGCTTAAGCCGGGGGTCGCGGGTTCGAATCCCGCCCATTGAGCAAGTTTTTTAATGGTCCTGGGTCTGGATGTGTATTAAATACGTGTATCAAATAATAAAAATCTTAAATATGTGTATAGTATAAAAGTATTTAATATATTTTCGTTGTCTGGTACCATTCACACAAGTCCCTCGGGTACTTAGCACGGGGCCAGACTGACGTGGTGTGGAGCATCAATATATTATTATTATTATTAATTCGTATTTTACCTGAAGCTATAATATTGTGGTCTCAACTCCTGTTTCTCAAGTCTGTCCCACACGGCTCGGTCGTTCTCTTTGACGCACAAACTTAGTTTGTTCATCATATAGTTGATACCGCTTTCCGTTTCGTCCAATGTCCGTATGAAGAAGTCACGGATTTCCGCCATCAGGTTTGTAAAACAAAAGAAACAATCAGCTTCAGCGTATTCTGAAATTGCAATAAATTTAAGTATCTTTACGACACTATAAATGGTTTCTTTCTACAGAACTATAAAGGGTTTCTTTCTACAGAAATACTCGTATAAAGGGTTTCTTTCTTCAGCAAGATAAAATGAGCCTTTGGTAGTCATATTAACATCTATGACGTATATGTATGATCGTGTGAACATCCATAAAGTACGTCACATAAATTTCGTTATTTTTAGACCTTAACCCCCACAGGTGTCTACATATTTTCAGTGCTGTCTCATGAAGCTCGCGATGGCACATGTCACTATTAACTATAGTCTGTTCATAATAACTTGGCACGAAATTTCATATGAAGTTTTAGGCTAACTTACGGCGAATGGAGTTAGGTACTTCTAACTTTATATCTATATCCCATTAAAACCAACAATGCTTACTGCGATATTCAACGTGGGCTGTAGTCGCGAAGGTATGGTATATGGGTCCGATTATCTCGTTCATGCCCTGCACATACCCCTGGCCGGGGTTGAGCTTGGCGTACAAGAACAGCATACGTTCCACCACCTCCCAGTGGGCCTCACTGCCTTCTTTCAACGGGATGTAGCTACCTGATGAGTCCACGCGACGCCTCTCGTCGCTTAGCTGAAAGAGATATTTTGAGATAATTTTATTTTATAAGTAAAACTAGCTGCCTGCGGATCCGCTCGCGAGAGTTGCGAAAATCGCGTAATATACGAATATTTTAGGAACATGTGTTTTTAGTAGTGGTCAGAAACCGGTTAATTTTGTTAACCGGTTTTGATCACTTAAGGAACTTAGAGAACGGTTTTGGCAGTAAATGTTTTCGTTTAACGAAATTAACCTGTTAATTTAGTTCGGGGAACAAAATACTTGTAGTGTGGGATTCCTTACAGGAATAGATCTATAGAACGACTTTCACCGACCATATATATACTATGATATGACAAAAACTTTTTTTTTTATAGAAACTAGCTTCCGCCCGCGACTCCGTTGCGCGGATGTCGGTCTTTGCGTAGATGATTTATTTCTCCATTTTGAGGAACTCTGACAATGACATCTTATAAATATCTATTAGACCCAAATACGGCGCTATAGGTTAAAGCTAAATCCACTGCGGGTAGCGCAACATCTGTTTGCGGTTCTACAGAACAACGTCAATGGATATAATTGAAAAATTAAGATTTTTTTCTACGTATTCTTCCAGGATAAAAAGTATCCTATTTTATGCCCAGGATAATAAGGTATAATTATACCGAGTTTAATCGAAATTTAACCGTTAGTTTTCATGTGATGCCTAAACATACAGACAGACAGACAGTCAAAAAATTTTTTTAATCACATATTTGGGTTTGGTATCGATCCAGTACCACCGCCTGATATTTATTTTTTCAATATTTTCAATGTACAGAATTGACCATTCTACAGATTTATTATATGATATACGACACGCGCCGGCCGCGTGATTGTGATTGTTCTGAATACTTCATACTTAACCGGTTAATTTTGTTCCTAATAACGTTCCTATGTTCCTAAGTATCCTTTTGTTATTTATATGAAAACCGATAACCACAATGATTTCGATTTTCATAGGACCATTCTTTGAATTAACTGGTTAATTAAAAAATAGGGTATTTAACCGGCTTTAAGAACGGTAATGAGGCCAGAGAATGTTTCATTAGTGGTCCAAGGTGGGTTCGAAACAAGCCCCCTTTCGATGCTGGTTAACATAAACTCATAATGACATCCAGCTATTATATAATGACAAAAGTCTGTAGCCTGCTGGATTTTGTGTAATAGATATAGAAATTGGAAAGAATGAATTCGAAAAGGGTTACAATTTCGGAATATAAGTTGTTTCTGTGACTAATGAATCTCAAATAGCGTCAGTTCAAAGTTCACAAAGGATGATTGTGCTACTAGTATTTTCCTTAAATTTTAAAGTTAACAATATAGTATCGACTCAATGTCATTTCTAGTAAATGACGCTATACATACAACACAGGCGTCTAGAGAATTCAGTATAATAACTTTTTCCAGTCGCCTTGCAATTTTTCAATCAATGCGTTCTGTTGACGCTCAACTACATAACAAAGTCACCTGTGAGTTCGTCAGTAAATCTTGGCTAGGGCTGCCAATCATCGAGTTATTTGCTATTCATTGTTCAATAAGAAATGTATTACTAAACAATATTTTTACCCGATAAAATGTATGTGAATTAATTTGCATTAATCTTATTGGATGAAAAAATTACCTTCGCAACGCCGAGACCTCTCCTTTCTAACGTTGAATAATTCAGTACCGATTGTTCCACACGTTTATGCAGACGTTTCACACCATTGCTGTTAACAATCTACAAAAATGTTAAAGACTTGTAGCCTACCATTTTTTATTAAAACCCGCTACTCCGTTGCCCCAAAATTCATTCATCGCGCAGAAACCGTAAATTTTCCAGAGTTAAAAAGTTAAAATGTCCTTCCTCGGGACTCAAAGTATCTCCATAAAATAATTTTAACAAAATCTGTTTAGCGATTAAAACGTGATGAGGTAACAGACAGACAGACAAACACACTTTCACTTTTATAATATTAATAGTATGGTAATAAAAAAAATATATATTTGTAATCCATATTACCATACTATTTAATATTAATATTAAATTTTTAACTCATTTAAGAGGATATTTATTAACATATTTATTGTAACACCTAACTTAATTTAGCAACTTACAAACTTATGTGTCAATAGACTGATAATGTACTTAAGATAATAATGAGGACATTGGACATGACGTTAATAATATTAAACATGAATGTGTAAGGTAACTTTAGCTGCATATGTTGACATTTTAATGCCTATTAGAACAATGGCAACTGAGTTTTGCTCGGATATAAAAAACCAGCCAAGTGCGAGTTTGACTCGCGCACGAAGGGTTGCGTATCAGTAAAAAGCAAATAATTTGAAAAATTTGTTCAGAAAGTTGAACAGCTATTTTTATTATAGTACTCTATCACCTCATACATGCGATAGCACAATGTATAAACAACTGCAGCACCATCTAGTATCAAAAAACTTGCGGCAAAAAACACGTTTGTTATAGTCTTATTAATAGGGTCCCGCTTTTACCCTTTGGGTTCGGAACCCTACTAAGAGATTATAATACAATATCAATGTTTTCTCATTTCAGACCAAATCTGGAATATATAATACATACTGGAAAAACAGCAAAATTTTTGTGTTCAAGATTGACAGACATTGAAGTAAAGCAGTTATAATAAATCTCACCACTGGACATGGGAACTCGGTAGCGGTTTGGAAAAATGCTATGTCAGGACACAACCGACGCACATCTTTATCTATTTGTAATAAAACTTCATTGTCCTTGAAATATGTACCCCAAGAACTATCTGGACTGTTGTTCAAGGGATGATCAGTAGGACCTCCAGGAGACACAATTATTTCATCTGGAAATCATTTAAGACAATAAAATTATGAAATCAATTCTGTAGGCGGCAGTTGCTATTTAACATGTGTAACTAACAATGATATTTCCATTATGATAGACCCCGACTTAGTAGACAATAGTTCATTAGGATCATAAACAAAAGGTACTTTATCTGTCAAATATCCTTGCGATGTGCATTTTAAGATGTATTAAACACATCATTGTGGCCAAATCCTACTGCTGTAGATGCTGCATCATTGAGACACAAAAAATTATTTATCAAGATTTTTTTTTGCTTCAATCATAATGCCTGTTTTAATAAGCACTCACCTATAAACTGGTTATAAAGCTGTCGCTTTTTTGTAAGAGTAGATTCCCAAGTATTCTTCTCTGGAGGGATGTAGTTTAAAAGAATTTTCCAAACTAAGGGACGTAATCCTTTATCTTCTGGTATACCTAAAATGTAGTGTTACAATTGATTTATTTGAGAATGCAATGATAATGATGAATCAGGTTTTAACAAACTAGAGGTCACCCTGTGGTCAAATGAGACCATAAATATTTTTCAATTCCATCACAGACTTTAATTTGGCATAAAGGACTTGTAACAGGCCATTAAATTTAATATAAAAAATTACAGACTTTAACCATAAACAAAAGAGTGTATCATGTATGATTATCATGTCATGTCACAATATTGCAGTGTGTGCAGAATCTTATTTATTAAAAATATGCAAAATTAAAGCATATTTTGAAATAATATTGGTATTCCACACTCCATATCAACTATAACTAGGAGAAATTTCATGCTTTTACATCTAACCATGTTTTGTAAAAAGGGATACAAAGTTTTCTGCTTGCATATTAATATATACATAATAATCATATTCATTTTACACTATCTGTATTGTCCATAACAATACAGTAATAATTATAATTCCTAGGTCATATAAAATAAAGATTACTTAAATAGCTCATTTAGTAAATACGTAAAATACCATTGAAAGCAAGTTTTCGTAGTTGTTCCAAATCAATAATATCAGTGTCAAGTAATTCCTCAAATGCTTTTATCCTGTAAACAAATTAAAATGCTTAGAGTATGTAACATGTGATTCAGGTATTCAGGATCATTTTTTTGTGGGATCTGGATCCAGTTTCTGCCTCAGAAAATTGTAATGATTACTATAATTTTAAATTAATGTCTGGTTTCATTTCCAAGGCATTAGTAAGCTTGGAAACAATTTTTTTTTCTCAATTCTTCGGAAAAACCGCTATAATAGCAAGCAATTTTAGAGAAATTTTTACATTGAAAATATTTGTTTAATTTTCTATATTATGTCCAACACAGTTATAGTAAAACAATATTCAACGTTCTAAATAAATTCGCAAAAAGTTTTTCCATGACACGCCCACATAATTTTAAGTTGATAAACGTATCACCAATAAATTATTTTAAACTTTTGAAAGTTAACTTTCAATATTTACCTAAATTTATGCAGGCTCATTTTAGTTTTTGAATTATTACTTCATGCACAAATGTTCATGCTGATTTTCTTCCAAGTAATTGATAAATTTTAAAAGTTATTGTCTTAATTACGATTAGAAATTAAATAATTCTTCTTTAGAAATGTTGAAACGAAAGCACAACGAAAGTATCTTTTTGTTCTGTTTTGACTTTTGCATGACAGTTGCCATTTGACATTACGTTTTTTTTCTTTATATGGCACCACGACTTTATGCCATAGCCAGTGGCAATTAAAAATCGGGAAATGAAATTTATGCTATAATTCTCAGCAACATTTTCTATATTGTCAAGTTTAAAATCTAGTCATTCAAGATAGGAATATAACATGAATCTGATGAAGTTTAGTTTTAAGAAGGGTGCACAAACTACTACTTGCCCACACTTGTGCATGACAACGTAAAATAATAAGTTTTTGATATAATAGCAACACTACACAGACTTGGAAATTATCAATGATCAAAATCTTATTCCCTTGTACATTGTGACATCATAATGTTATATGATGCCGCCTGTTCTCTCTCGCCGAGAGCTCTCGGGCACGAGTCTCGTGGCGAGACCTTCGTTCGAGACTGACAGGAGAGACGAGGCTAGTACACCCATTAACACTCTTGCACTCGGGCTGTCTCGCAAAATATAGATCTCAAAAATATTTATGCCGGGTGTACACTCTCGTCGAGACGCATCTCCGCAAGATTGTACACCCGCCATTTATATTTTTTAAATTTGGAATGATTTTCAAGGCTCAACAGGGCTCAATCAGTCAATTCACATAATCCAAACTTCTTCGTAAAGAAATGAGCATAACTAGCTTTTCTACGAGTAAAATATAATTTAATTCACAAATATTTATTTATTCGTTACTAAAATGGCAAAATCTACTAGCAGTATTATAAAACTCGATGCAGCCACCATACCAATATTCATAAATCGAGTTTTCGATACGTTGAAAAAATTCGTAAATGATATAGACGCGCACCCAAAGTTTAGAAAAATACCCAACAGCAAAAAAGCGGCTTGCGGTAAGGTATGAGATTTCAATAGAAGGCCCGCCTCTAGCAAAATACTTAAGATTATTATAGCATACGATCCAAAGGCTCCCATCATGAAAAATTGGGTCAAACAAGTCAAATTCTGTTCTTCTGTGACGTAGTAATATCCTATAACCATCAATACTAGGGTAAAACTCCTTAACACCATTTGCACAATGTTGAAACCCATTTTTACTCAATTCTTTTACAATTATTTAATTTCATACTTAAATATTTTCTAAAAGCGTTTTTGAACAAAGTTTTGGCACTTTGGTGACCTTGATTAATTAAGTACTTATGAGGTTACAATTTTTTTTTTCATGTTTATAATGCCAAAGACTATAAAATTAACAAATAATTGAGTTACAAATGATTCAAATTCCTATTACAGTAATAATTCTACAAGTAATTATAGTTTCATAATCTACTGCAAAACACGGCACATTATCATTTAAAAAAAATTAAAGAAGTTCTTTTTGAGGAACAAGGGTTAAACAAAAAGTACAACTACAGTCACTGTAGTTGTAACTCTTGTTGTTCCTCCTACCTAGACGTTGCTGTAAGCTATAAGTAGGAAGATCCGTCATAGCAACGATCTACGTAATACGGTTCAACGGACGTTTTACAATAAAACATGTCACGTCACCTGAGTGGAGTCCTATTCGACAATTTTTCGCATTGCACTGCCTTAAACCCCAATTAATATTTTTACAAACTAATTAATATGGGGCTTAGGAACAGAAGTAGAACACAAATCGACAAAAAATGTCTCTGTTTATCTGTTTGTACGCGCTAATCTCTGGAATTACTGAACGGATTCGAATAAATCTTTTTTTTATTTAATAGCTATTCCGTCTAGTCTAGGCAATACACAGAATACTTTTTATCGAAACCAACAAAGTTGCGGGTATCAACTAGTTTATAAATAAAATATTTCAAGAATTATTTCGATCTCGTTTTGATCAGCAAATCAGCAAATGATCTAAAATATTTAAAAAAAACTGTGTCTATGAATAGTACTGACGAAGAGTAATGTTGACAGAAGTATAAGTAAATAATGATTTGGAATGAAATATTTTTTGGACTTTTTATTACAAGATTTTGCTATTGTGCAAAATATAACACAAGCGATGATTTCAATTACTGTTCTCACCCGGACTGTTCATTACCAAATCAGCACACATTGTGTGTCACCAAGAACAGACAGAGCAGTAGACTTTTCACAACAGGTTTGACGCCCTGGATGAGGTATCAAATACTGCTGCTTCACAATAAACATAGGGATAACATAGCGATGGGCCTCGAAGCCGGGCAGCCCAAAGCGACCAATATGCGGAAGATGTACTGGGATCACGAGCTCGAAAACATGGCAGAAGCTTGGGCCAGTCAGTGTCAGAAGCGGCACGATGAATGCAGGAACACGATTCGATTCAACGTGTTACAGAACATGGACGTACGGCCAGTCGAGCCTGGAGTCACGGAGGCCCAGCTACTGGCTGATGCTGTAGGTTCTTGGTTCTCTGGTTCCAGGTCCTTACCATCGGACCACGTGCGGTCCTTTAGGCTGAGCAAGTGTGGGTCTCCGAGGGGATGCAACTATCATTGGTATTCCGCTGCCACTTGGGCGTCTACCTGGCGAATCGGCTGCTCTCAGTCTCTGTGTACGATGAGCGAGGACTCTTGTGTCAGGTTTCCTAAAGCTTTACGAAACTCACTAAATAATAGTACCCGAAAAAGGGCACATTCACTGGGCAGAACTAAATGTTACACAACAACTAAACATACTATGATCGATGAATTTGAAGACTTAGTGACGGGAAGAAGCAGGAAGTCCCTTCTATATAAGGAAGCAAGAGACGGCGCAGAGGATAAACCTGAGGAATCGAAGATAGTGGCGTACACATTTTGTAATTATGGACCAGCTGGCAATGTTGAAGGGTTTCCGATTTATGAGGTTGGCACCACATGTAGCAACTGCCCGCAAGGTACGAGGTGTATTGACAAAACGCACCGTGGATTGTGTACCGTTGAAGGAGATCCTGATAGTAAAGTATAGATTTTTAATAAATATATTTTTAATACCAAAATCCCACTTGTTTTTGTGTTGTGTATAAACTATTGCGTAATTAAAAACGAACGATTTCTATATCATATATTATGTACATGCGATTATGGTGGATAAATTAAGTGAACTGTAGATTTAAAACTAAATTAAGTATAAATTAAGGAGAGAAGGAAAAGAATTTCTGACCTTATTTTCTGCCTTGCCGGTTCTTGTCTTCCGGGGCCCCAGGATGAGCCTTGACACGATTTTCACACATTTTCTTTCTCAATTTTGCGGTTCCGACGGGCAGCGATTCGCTATGCACTTGCCAGGATATCGTTAGGTAGACTGGTTGCCCACTTCTAAGGGTCTAAGCTACTGATCTGGTTAAGACCTAGGTAGTTTAATCGTGGCGGCTATAACTAGTCTGGTGCTAGTTGGTTTGGAGACGACAAAATGAGGGGGCATCCGTTAACGCACTTCACTCCGTACCAAACCGCATAGTGTGTGGTGGTTCTAATGTAGCCATGAATAAAAACTTTCGTATCAGCTGACACCGCGCAAGACTCTTTTTTGCTAAGCTGTAAGTTCATGCTACAACTACAGAATAATAAATAGTAAAGGTACAGAAGACTTCAAAAATCTGCTTTAGCTAATATCAATCATGTTACGTTCCTATTAAGTTTAAATTCCGACCTACCGCCTACAATTATTTATGTTCACAACTGCGCTCGAGCGCGCTCTCTATCCTACGCATAACTCGTACCTTCGCTGACGAAATCATGGTTGTCACCTATTTAAAAATATTTTTATAATATTTTTTGTGCTTAGTTACTATTTTGAATAAGGGCTGATAATGGAATAAAAATGTTATTTGTGCACCGAAACTTTGCTTGAGGAATTTATTTAAACACCTTTTTACTAGGTTGCCACTTGCCGTGTAATATTGTCAATTGTCAGTAGGTAAGTTACGATGTAATGGAATTTAGGGCGTCGAATTTAAACATATTTAAAAGCCAAAGGGTAGTAGCATAATACATAATAATTGTACAATGTACATTTAAGTGTACAAACTATGAGGCGTAAGTCGCGGACGTTTTTGTATGGGGTGTTAGCCGCGACTGACGTCGAACGCGGCTGACAGCCCATACGAAAATGTTTTAAGCTTGTACAAAAATATTTTCCTTCACATTACCAGCGGGCAGCGGTTTTTGGCTGTGCTTTTGGAATAGTCGGCCCCTCTTATGCAACCATTTCTATTTCTCGCATCATTTTCTTTCTAATGACCTTACTTAAAAACATATACATGCAATTTAAAGACAAAAACCAATTATTAAATATTTAATTAAATGTAATTGCGGCCAAATTTTGATGAACAACCCTGGTGTTTAATTAATCTAAAATCTGTAAAAATTATCTTTTTTAAAAATATAGTTTCATCAAAAAAACAAATACCTATAGATTTATGCCATGGGATTTTAGTCTATTGTCGTCGTGAATCTAGTATTTAAAAACTTTTTTGAATCCAATACACAATAAATTTTGACACTAAAGACATTAAAGATTTTGAAAAAGTAACCATTATGACTTGAATCTGTATTTTCAGGATATTTTCGAGCATATTTCCAAACTAATTCCAACATTTTCCAGAAAGTATAGACAAAGTATATAGCCACAATGTTGTCGGCTGCAAAAGTACGTATCCATGGAATGCAAGATGAGAATTGGGTGATCAAAGACAAAATAAATCAATATAGAGGACTTATTAAATTGTACGGTAAGTAACAAGTTGATTTTAGGTTCAAGTCATAACTGCTTAATGAAAGTACAAGACTGAAATGCCAGGTTTCCGGAAAACTCATTAGTTTCTCTGACCGATGAGAGGCGGTAAAGGAAATTTCGTCGATGTTTTTAGTACCCATCTTCCGCTTGTGTCCGCCCTACTACCTCTGGCTATCAATGAAGGCAACGACTTGCTGACCCCCCAGGCCGCCGGGTAAAAACGGCGTCGCTCGTCATATAAAGGGACTCTCTCCCTACCCTTTTAGGTATGACGTACTTTATAGATGGTCCCTTATTGAAGCATTATATTAATTTAGTCAAAAAATCTAACTTTCCCTTTACTCCTAGAGAGGGACAGAAAGATCCACGAGGGTGATCTGGTGAGGCAGAAGAAGCGGTACTTTCGGGATATTCGTCAGCTGCGTAAGGATATCACCCACAAACGGGGCGAACTAGCCGTTGCTGTGTATGGAGACAAACAGTTCCTGAGAAATGCCTTCCAGGAACACAGGAGATTGCAGCTCACGTACATGAATAGCCAGGCCGATGTAAGGATTGATTTTATGTGTCCATGTAGGATTCGGTTCATACTAATTACTAGTTTGATAAATCATGCGGAATAATGTTAGTCTATTAACTTTTCATCATTAATATTTCTTGTGCTAGGAAATTAGAAGTTTAAAAATTAGGGTTTGAAAAAGCTTTCTGCTCCGCCCCGTTGGCGGTATTCGAACCCGCGACCCCCAGCTTGAGCCGCCACTCACTCAACCATTGAGTCATTGAAGTCGTTTTTTAATAGAGATTACTTTAAAAAAATAGGTAATCATTTTATCACGTAAAATTGGACGCTCAAAAATATGTGGTCGCGGTTTTATTAGGTTTTATATGAATAGCGTGTTTGATCCACTAGCGTTCACAAATTGCCGTGCAAACCATGTTGCATCGACATGACGTAATTAAAAAACTCGGCAAAACCAATTTCGATCCAATCCATCTATCCGCTTACTTGGTAATCGTTTAGTTTTTGGTTTAAACTTTTACCATAGGTACCAGTTTTGAACTGAAACTTAGTAGCATAGCATTTTTCATACAAACCTTTCTACCGAGCGCGCTCTTTGTATGAAAAAAAAATGTGTTGGCCTTTGGCACGCCTTGTCAGGCCGTCAACAGTGAGCACTATATACCTATAGGCCTAGCTATAGGGTGGTCGTGAAACCCAAAATCGCCCCCAGAAATTTCCCTTAGTGCTCATTCAAATGTTAAGAGAGTACCTAATATAAAATTTGTTGTTTGTAGAACATACAGCATCACTTACAACCACTTCGAAATTTCAAATAAGAATTCTGTAACATATCGTCTGAAGTATAAAATATGAATCGTGCAATCGTAGTTTTCAATCGTAAAATATTGCTTTCTTTGAACAATACAAAGAAAGTAATAATATGATTGTTGACCGCAAATATTAATACAAACCTTACAATTTAATCACAACAATTTATTTTTCATCTAACAAAGACTCCTAATATCATCAACATCCACATTATACAATATCCATGCTAATTTTTATTGAAATCAATTTTTCGTATCTAAAGTTCGCCTGTGGTTGATTTCGACCATAATGATTTAAACCCATCGTGTTGAGGAGCTACAAAATAACTGTAATCTATTATCAATTCAATCACAGACTGCGATTTAGTAAAAAGATCTCCTTTCCAGGCCATTAAATTTTATTTAAAAAATCAGACGTCAACCATAAACAAAAGAGTATTTTGTGTATGACGCTACACACCCTACAGTACGCACACTACAATGTTTCAATAGCCATACACGAAATACTCTTTTGTCTATGGATAAACTTTGGTTTTTTTAACATTAATTTAAAATTTAATGGCCTGGTAACGAGACCTTTATGCCAAATTAAGGTCTGTGATTGAATAGAGAAATAGTTTTTCGATTTCGATAAAATTTGGCATGGTGCTAGCTGGTAGCCTGGATTAACACATAGGTTATGTTTTATCCCGACTATGCCACATATTACCAATGAAAATGCGGGTATTACAAATGCAAAAGTAGCTCTGCTTGTCTGCGCGTTGAACCGATTTACTGAAGATGTAAATACTTTAGAGGAACTACTAAGGAAAAAGGATACTGTCATTTTACCGACAAAAAATACAGTTCTCGCGATTTTTGTTTTTATAATTATTATTTTTAGCAAAAAAATTAAAACCGACTTCCAAAGGAAGCATGGGTCCCCCACGGCAAATCTATTATCTTACTAATAGTATAAATTCAAAAGCTTGTAAGTTTGTAAATTTGTAAGTTTGTGAGTGTGATGTTAATTTTTTATGTTGAAACGACTAAAATTCGAATTCGATTAAATTTGGTACGGAGGTAGCTGGTATCTTGAATTAGTACATAGAATACTTTTTAATCTCGACTAAGACACGGGTGTCGCCGCAGGGTATAACTAGTTTTGAATATAAATCAGTTATTACTTTATTATCTTGTTCGTTCTACGTACATACTCGTATTATGTTACTATCTGTAAAGCGCTCTACAGCACACCTTAGCCAGGCTTGTCGGCGGAACAAGCCATACGTATCTTGTAAGTGAAGCTAACAACCTAGCTCACCGACAAAATGTCGAGTGTTTTCTAAAATAATTTTTTCCATCAATTTAGCCAAACAGTTTAAAATAGATATTGGGCGGTAGTT
>JAOTAV010019274.1:0-20303 GCA_026546445.1 Cyclargus thomasi
TTGAATAAATCTTTTTTGTTTAATAGCTATTAGGTCTGGGCAACATATAGAATACTTTTTATCCTGGGAAAATGTACGGTTCCCGTTTGATATACAAATTTTTGCGCAACGAAATTTTATAGTATTATATAATATACCGGAGTGACCCAAAAGTAGGGTTATGTTTTTTAAATGTATGTAGATTTCTATGTTCCCTGCTACAGCCTAAATGAATCGACTGATTTTGAATGAAAATTTAAACAGAGCCAGTTGACAGACCTACGCCTTTTGGTCGAAATATGTCAATTCCATGTAATTCGTGATCTGTCGGCTGGGTTATATATAACTCGAACCAACTTACTTGGATTCTCAATCTAGCTCTGTTTCAACTTCACTGATAGTACAAGGTGTTTATAGGTTCCTGTGAATAGCGGGAGTGCCATTTACGACATTAAAAAGTAAATATCAAATTATGGCGCAGTCGGGTATTAGAATTTTCGTTAAAACTTTTTTCATTGTTGTATTACATTTTTAAATCAAAGAAAGTAATTACTAATTTTAATCACCCAAAAAAAAGGAGGAGAAAATTGGTTCTATACGTATACAATATATACGTATACGTATATAATATTTTATACGTATTACATGATATACGTATATGTATATAACATAAAAATATAATTTATTTCATGATATTTTTTTTCCAGCCGGGTCCCAAATGGCTATGGTTATTCACGACCATCCGTATCCTGTTCATCCCGTTGTTCCTGCTCAGCAACTACCTGCCACCGGGCCGAGAACGAACATTGCCCGTGCTGGTCACCAACGACTGGGCGTACTGGGTCCTCGCTGTAGTCATGGGCTGGAGCTCGGGGCACGGTAGCTCGTTGGGCATGATGTATGTTAGCGGGTAAGTCTATTAGAAATTTTTTTTTTATAAAGTTATACCAGACCCTTAGTGGTCATCGTTGCGTTTGGGATTCGGGCATTGTAGTTTGTTGGGCATGATGTATGTTTAGAATCAGAATCATTTATTCCAAGAAATTGGTACAAAGAAATGGTGTTATAAATAAAATATATAGATCACAATGTCAGCCATCTTGGCGTAGGAATATTAACAGTTATAATAATACAAGCAGTCATACAAATATTTTTTTAGCGGGTGAGTTGGCAAGGTACAAATATACATAAAATAAAACAGTAAAATTTGAGTGTCTGTACATTTCATATTTTTACAAAATAACCAATGTGGGTGTGCTAATGAACAATAATAGAACACGTATTGACAAAAAAAGTTGTCTGTTTGTTTTTTTATATGTTTGTCTGTTTACACGCATTAAATCGGGAACTACTGGACGGATTTGAATTAATCTTTTTTTTGTTTAATAGCCATTTAGGTTTGGGCAACATATAGGATACTTTTTGTCCCGGGAAAATGTACGGTTCCCGCGTGTATACAAATTTTTGCGGGCACCAACTAGTTGTTGCATATTTTAAGAACTTTTAATAACCGATTTTCAAAACGGAGTAGTTCTTTCAATTCAACTTCGATCTCGAAATTCGTGGATGATTCCGTAAAAGGATTTTTTAATTTTTTCAAAGTTGTATAGCATATAGCCTTTGGGTGCCATGTTCACAAAAGTCGTGATCTGATGATACGGTCCACAAGGAATCGACTCCATAAAATTTACTAATCACCATTTTTTATTAATCACCATTTTTTACTAATCACCATTTTTTAATAATCACCATTTTTTACTAATCACCTCGCACGGCTATTTCCCGAACCGGTTGAAGGCACCCTAGTTTCAGAGTGGACATGGTTATGGAGTGCCCCGGCTTCGGGCGGGAATTGGATCTTCGCGGGTGCGCGGGGTCTGCTTGTGGAGGGCGGACTTCGAATTCCATGCGATAAAAATTGTCAGAATTAAATTTTTTGAAACATTGGCCTTTAATTTGGATTTTATTAAAATGTCATATTTACAATACCCGCCAGCCGCCACATATAGAGTTTGAGGCCTGCTTTCTGCGGTCGGGCCTCGGGTGCTCGCGGCGGTCTGGTGTTTTGTTTGGGATCGTCGTGTTCTATGAATATGTCTGCTCCGGTAGTTTCAACGATCAAAAAGTGTCCTTGATGATCTTATTTTGACATAAAAACACTTTGACATTTTCAGGACGGTGGCGCCCGAGCACGCGTCCACGGCTGGCATGCTGGGCGGGGCCATGCTGGTCACCGGCATCATATCGGGCATCACGCTCTCGCGTTTCGGCGCAGAGGTTGTCTCCATGGACATGTGGAGGGGCATGTAGCGACTAATGAGATACGCGGCTACGATATGGAACGTTCTAGAACACGTTGGACTGTAAGTGCAGTGACGAGTGGAGTGACGGTGACAGTGTAATGAAAATATCGCTAGGAATTTCTATGGCTGGGAGTGAGCCTCACTGTCCATCTTGACGTATGACGCAATATGACTGAATATATTTGACGAACGTCAAGTAATTGACGTGCACATGTGTGAAGTGATTGCGCGAGTGTGCACAATAAGATTATAGCTTGACCACAACCTCTGTACCACGCCCCAGGAACGAGCGGGAGAGAAACCTGTAAGAGTACCACCGACGTCAGCGTTGACGGCCAACTGACAGACTAGCGCGGCCGGCAACCATGGTGGCCCTTCCCCGCTGCACCGCGCTTATACATAGGGTGAGGTTATAGCGTTTGTGGTCAAACTATACGAGAACACGGCTATTGTCTTGAGGGACACGGTATGATCTTGAGGGACGTACGTCAACATAATGATTAGTACTAGGCTTTAAATTGTTTTCGATTCATTTGAAATTTTTATGGCATGTTCTTTTTATAAATATAAATATTTTTTTTATTTGGACGTACGGGCAAAACTAATTTGGGCTTCCCTCTAAAAAGTCATAGACATTTCTATATCATTGAATATATTCGTGTTAACAATTGGTGATTATATAATGTCAAATATGAGATTTATAATGTTGTTTTGCATTTCCAGTCGTATACATATTGTTGAATGTAGATCGTTTAGTACAAAGTGTTATGTAGTTACTGTGTTATCGTTACATTTTGAATTATTTGTGCATTTACGAATTGATACAATAAACACGCATTCACATCATGGAACAATACACTAGAATTTTCCTATTTTTTGGGGGAATTTAAATTTTCTAGATACGGTAGTGGCACTTTATACAATTTAGTGTAATGTTTTATCCAAAGAACACAATATCTTCCGAAATGCTTTCAATATTTCTTATCCTGACTACGAGAGAAGGCGAGGAATGCTGAAAGTGTTCATGACCTGTGCACTAAACTGTAAGGGTTCATTCACATATTACGTAACAAATTGGACGAAACACGTTGAAGGTATTCAAAAAGCGTGACATAAATTAAAAGGAGAGGGATTAAAACCCTAAATTTTGTATGAAGTAACAAGTGGAAGGCCCCTAAGGTTTCATACATTTTGTTCTGTGATGTGAGTGTGCACGGAACCTTGTTTACGTCCTTAGGTATAACGATTTTTATATTAATCCAAAGCTGCTAATGGCAATTTATTTGTAAGTTGACTTATATAAAAGTACTGGCTAAAATTATGCATAGAGACTGATCATATATTATAAAGATTCACAGTTGCCGTCTAAAAAGTGGCACCGGCGAAACCGCGCTAACGCGCTATTCTGCTCCGAGGACGCGATTTTAACTTTTTTTACGATTTTGAGCTGTAGCTCATTAAGTTGAGTTTTATTTTTCACTACACTTGATAGATGGTCTTGGTGCCTTTATTTTATTCAATTTTAAAGCGATATGTGCATTTTATTAATATTTGATCGGAAAATAGAGACATTCAAAACAGTTTCTGGGCTAGAGGGCTTTGCAGAGTTATATAATCACGATAGTTATTAAATAGTATTTATATGAACAAAATCATTCTTTTCATAATAATCACAGCTATTTAAGGCTATATATAATAAAAAAAACAGGTACTATCAGAAAAATTTATTCTTAAGCACATGGAGTACCTACTACCTACGCAATTTTGTCGGTTTATCAAACCCAGCCCAGACGGAAACACATCCTATCGTATCACAAAAGATTTAAACATCTGTTGAACAGTTGTTTTGACACTATGTACTGAAATTTGACAGTTAACTGTTCAAGAAATGTTTAAATCTTGTGTGGTAAAACCGATCGTGTCTAACATGGGTCTGCCCATAAATTAATTTCTTGGATGATACAATCAATCTATAAAAATATTTCTGAGATCGCGGCCATTTTACCGTGATCCTCTTGGGTCGGGTCCCGTGGCTTTTTGCCACCTGCCACCTCTGTTGTTATGCCACCGTCTGAAGTACGTCATGCACTGCCAGAAGAATGATTTTTTTCATTATAGTACATTATAATACATGAAAGCTCTATAAAGGTGACCGGACATATGGTCTCGTACGCGCCGCATTTTAGAATGCGTATGCAATAATATGTAACGCCCACAAAAGTGCATTTTGTGATTGTACGACGCTTGAAGAAATGCGGCTCTATAAATTTGTGCGGCGCGTGCACTACTGAAAAATGTGCGAATACCTTAAAGCTAAAACTAACTGAATGCCCTAAAAGTTAATTTGCATTATTTTTAGCCATGTACTGTTCACTATATTTATAGGACTGACAGTTTTATAACTTATTGTAAGGGTCAGTCACACTGAGACAAGAGGCTACGCAGTATTTGAGCAGTGTTTCGTAGTTTTTTTGCGTTAAGGTGCGTCTGACCTTTTTCCATTGCAATATTAATAATAAAAGCTAAAATATACCACACATTCTAAATTTTGCATATTAACATAAGGATTATGAGGCATATTATAGTTAAGATAGTAATATATTTTAGTATTGAGTTTCGATGTTGACGGTTTTATTTATTTTGACAGACTGAATGGACCGCTCAGTTATTTTAAGACTCTCGAGTGTCTCGAGTATGGAAGATTTTGACGATTTTACTTATGCATGCACAAAATAACTGTCTTTTGTATGTCTAAATGCGAGACACTAAGGCGACACGACACTTAAAACTGACGTTGGTAATACGCCAGTTTCCCGTTTGTAAAACGTCAGTTCAATTTCCTTACAACTAAGTTTTATTACTCCATAAAATTGATTTAGTTTTATAAAAGTGCCGTGACGTGTCGCTTTGGTGCAGTCTTATTCTAACGTCGTTTGTCCACTAATGCCCTCAACCGAGAACGACATTATTTCGGCCAGATGAAATGCCACTTTATGACATGGTAACAACATTCATTTTCCTCTACGCCAGTAATGACGGCGACGACATGGACGATGTCGCTGGAAAATGAAACCTATAGCCTAGATCATAAAGTTTCATTTCATCGGTCCGAAATAATCTCGGTCTCTGTTGACGTTCGTGGTGGAAAAACGGCCTAAGTCTTAAGTTTAAGGGCTCGAAAATTTTAATACAATAATAGTAACGTCTCGCAGACCACCATTGCAAATATTCAGCTCATAAAATATTATAAAATTAAAATTGATTTCAAAGCTTATGGTAGCCTTTCAAACTAAGCGTCACGGACGCAGCGTCTATTCCGACAAATCAACGACTACTTCGTCTGACATCTAAAGGCCGAGTTGGTGTCGCTCTTGTTGAATGAATTTCTCTACAATATTGTTCATTTGTCGCGGCGTTAGTAACGCTTGCTTCGAAGGCCTACCTATAGGATTTTAAAACTGAATAATATAACATGTAAGATGGTATTGCAAACTCATTAACGAACCAAATTTTTTTCTTTATTTGTGTGTTTATCATATGATTTTATTTAAAGTAAACCAATTTTTTTTTGGATTTCTTTTTTTTATTTTCCTTTTATTTTCTGGGGATGTCTCTACACCTAGTATTCACTTTAAATACATAAGTACCTACACTAGTAAATACCTACACTATAGCTATAAAACTTAGTGACTATACTCGATACTATCTCTATCTACACATAGAAATTCTTTAACTATTGACCATTTTGATATTTAACCACTATTAATATAGATATTGGTGAAAATAAACTACTAAAAAGGAAGTGATACGTGGCTTTCCGATGCCACTTTATGAACCAAGCAAAATGCCTCTATCGAGTAGGGCCTAGGATACACGTTATGCCCGGGATACACGAGGCCAGTGTTTCAAACCGACAGCAAGCTAGTGTCAGGAGTCACTGGCTTCGTGTGAAACTTGCCTCATTTCTAAGCCTTTTTTTTTTTCATTTCATTAGTTTCAATCTAAGTGCTTGTGATCATGATCCGTTTTTGCATCCAGCATATCAATGATACGTTATCTTTGACATGCTGAATGCTGCCATACTCATGGTCCCGCAAGCATTCAGCAATTCAATGAGTAATAATTTTTCAGAGGCGACTTGATGCGTTATACAAAAATGTCACGCCTGCGACTTCGTGTGGATATATCTATGTGAAATTAATTAGTTAATTTTTGTATGGCAAGATGTTGAATATGAAGCCTTCTCAAAATCGTATAAAATATGCTCTATGATCTATATTCTATATTGAAGAAGAAGTAGCATAAGAAAGGGCTAGTCCGCAAGCAAAATGACAACTTGACTGAATTAACAGATCAACTCTTGGTGCTAGTAATCAACTTCTTCAAGAAATTGCCGTGGGGGATACTACGGATTATTACTACGCTTTGAAATTTACGTATGCATAATACTTGATATAATTACGCATCGAAAGCAGCAGGAGTACCCCTTTCGCGCGCACCCCCGGCCCCGGTGCTTGTCAGAAAAACGTTACTTAATGTCTGGTTTACACGTATTAAGTAGATAAGTGGTTAACCAAATTTTAACTTAATTTTATGTCATTTAACTTGCAACTTGCTACTAAATTTTGTGTATACATGCAATTATTAACTTAAAATTTTGTTACTTATCTACTTCATAGGTTTAAACCAGACATAACATTCTTTACAACATTCTCGCACTTGGCAGTATCCATCCCCATACACGTATTATTTCACGTAACATTTACACTAAACGCATTTAGCACTAATCAAAATGTAAACCGACCCTAAGGAATACTTGTTAATTTCCTTTTTATTCGAAGTCTCGTCTCTTCTTATCAGCTTCATAATCATTGATGCTTTTAGCAAGCCTACACATACATATATACATGACATTTTTGCAGGTCGCCTGCAAAAACGTAAACTTAACAGTCCTTAAGTAAGTCGGCAAAGTCAGCAAGCCAAGACATTTGAAAATAGAACTAGCTCGCTATCCTGCCTTGAAAAACTGGCCCCGTGTATCTTGGGCATTATGGTAGTATGTAGAGCAAATTGAAACCTATAGGCCTGTTCACAATGTAGCATTTTGTCGCAGTCGCACGCTGGATCGGAAAGCCACCTTTATGATATTCGTCTTTGTTTTATTGACTTGACTTGAGAAGTTTCTCTGTCTCTACAACGAACTGACAAGTAGCATTATGGCCGTTAGGCCCGGTTTACATTTAATTAAGTACAGTAGCGAGTTAACAAAATAGTCAGCTAAAAATTAAGTAGTAAGTATTAAGTGACGTTTAAAAGTAGTCGAGTTAAGTTATCATAAGTTGCTGGTTCGATAACAAGATAAGTCTTCATAAATTGCTCAATTACAGCCTACAAACTAATTACATCTAATATTTTACTCAACTAAAAACTATTGTATTAAAATTTTTGATAAATGAAATATTACAATATGAACTGTACTAAACTCAAACGTCTACACGCTAGTGAGTTTAGTTGGCGGGGTGCGGGAGACGCGAGAGGGGTAGCACTTCGCACTTAACTCGCCAAAAAATAGGATCGCGTTCTATTTAAGCCAACTTAATTAACAACTTACAACTTAACTCGATTTTATCGTTCAAACGCCAAAAATAGCTAAACTCGCCGATCGCGCCACTTAACTTGCAACTTAACTAAATTAAGTGTAAATCGACCCTTAAGGTCAGCGCAGACTAAACGGAGGGCAGTGGAGAGGGTTTTAATTAAGAGTTTCTCCCATCGAGCATATAACTAATAGAGAAGTAATCTGAGCCATCAATTAAAAAGCTTAAAAGGCTCGCGCTTTTTTGTACGTTTAATAATTTTAGGGCCTGTTTCACCGCTTACAGATAGTCTATTTATTTGACAGATACTATTTTATTTCACAGATGTTGTATGGAGATTCTGTCAAAAAAGTTATGGATAGCCTAACAGAAACATTAACAGTAAGCGGTGAAACAGGCTCTTAAGGTTTATTTTCAAATCTTTTGCACTG
This sequence comes from Cyclargus thomasi, assembly GCA_026546445.1. Classification (NCBI taxonomy): domain Eukaryota; kingdom Metazoa; phylum Arthropoda; class Insecta; order Lepidoptera; family Lycaenidae; genus Cyclargus; species Cyclargus thomasi. Next base: position 8,311 of record JAOTAV010019274.1, read on the forward strand.
CACTCTGCTGTCTGCGCTGACCCTTACCATTGTCCACCGCACGACGTCACCGTCAACGAAATTAATTTGAACCGACAAAATAGCACTTTATGATCTAGGCTATAGGTTTCATATTCTAGTAACATTGCCCAAGTGCCAATGTCGTCGCTGTTCTGTAGCGGCGTAGAGCAAAATGAAACCTAGTCTATGCCATAAAGTAACATTTTATAGGGTTGAAATAATTTCCTTGACAGTGAGGGATAAACAGACTTAAGTCTTGTGGTTTAGACTAAAGCAGTCTGTGGACCGCTTATTGATAAGTGTCAGAAAGTCTATCCACAACTTCTTTAGATCTGTTCAAAAAGTCGTAGATATCCTAACAGAAACTTTATCAGTAAGCGGTGAAAGAGGCCCTTACTCCAGTCGAGTCAATATCACTATTACCATAGAGAATAAAATAATTTGTCTATGCTATTACGCACTCCTCTAGTGCCGAAGGCTGTGAACTTAGCTTTAACTTACCCTCACTAGAGAACCACTTACATTACCTCATCACAAATTTATTATAATGCACAATTTATTTCATATTCCAGTAACTATTTCATATTTTAGTCCATAGCGAAGTGAAGTCTGACCGGGAAAAATGTTTTTTTTTATTGTGGCAACATCGTTAAATGGTAAAAGCAAACGAAGAAGTTTTGGCGCTTGGATATGAGACAGTCACTATTATGACATTAGTAAACATTTTGTCGACAAATTAGCATTGATCGTTATAAATCGCCAGACGTTTACTGACATTTTATTTTTTGGTCAGCCTCCCTAGACAAGTGTCAAGCGAGTATTGTTTACGATTATCGTATGGGATAGATATAGACGAACGAAAAGTCACGTGGTCTAGTCTAGTGAGTTCGAATGTCAATCCCATACAAAACAAGCGATGTGATTATCGTAAACGTTAATCGCTTGCCACTTGTCTAGGGGGGCAGGTTATTTTATTAGATTCATATTTAGACCTTGTCCTTGATAATCCGACATGAAACAACTAGAAACCTCGTTATTTCCACTCCTACTTATTTCAAACCATCCTTTTCACACCTTCGAGTACAAATGTAAAAATTGAGCCTTTTAGAGTAAGAGCGCTTTCACATTATGCGGTACGATATCGGATGGAAAGTTACAGTAGATGTAACAGAGACAACATTAAGAGAGAGAGAGAGAGAGAAGTAATTATTATTAATTACTATTAACTTTTTTACTTTGCTTTTTATATTAAGACAAGTTGTCTCATCTTGATATAGTAAAAATTGACACCTATTACTAAGTTTATAAGAGCGTTTTTATCGGATATCTATATCGTGTTATGTGAAAACGCCAGGCTTGTATATTTGCCTTATAGACATTCTAACTTGTATATGACTAATGTAGTAATGAAAATTGATAATATATATTATATGTATAGCCCGTTTAAAGTTTATTTATCTGGGAAAGACTGCGTATGTCGTTTGGTATGAGGGTCAGTTCACATTGACAGAAGACGCATCTATATAACTCAAAATGTCCAAAAATACACGACGCCACTGATGTTTCAAGAGGTAGATATTTCGGCGTCTCATCTTTTCTTTTCTTTGTATGGCGCTACGGCTATATAACCATGGCCAGTGTCAAGTAAAGGCGGGAAATCAATTTTCTTCTTCTAATATTTTTTGTCAATGTAACATAAATTTCGTCAAGTCTAAAGTCTAGTCAGAGTTAAGATAAAACGTCAAACCAGTCAGAGTCAAGTCGGTCGATTTAGTAAATCTTTACTAAAACTTCGGTTGAAGTTTTGGAGGGGAACACAAAATACCATGTTTCTTGCAGTTATATCACTTGCCCACACTTTTGCATGACAACGAATATTTAATGTTCCATATTCTACCATTATCGCGCATTAAAAACTGAAATAACACAAATTTAGAAAAAAATTAAAAACACATAACGTCTGAAGTCCCCGCCAAAACTCTACCGCGTCGCATCTTGTTGCGTTTGTTGTGTCAAAAATAAAACATGACGGTACGCCGTTCGCGGATATTTTAATACTCTAACTGAAGAGAAAAAATAGTAAGGCCCGTATTTCTGCCGTCCTCGAGATAAAATGCTTCTATGTACAAAAAGTACTTTTTTAATTATGAGCAAAAACGCGCGTTGCAACGTAAGGAATTGTATGTATATAACGACAATAATAATTTTGATAACTCGATAACTATAAAAGCTAGAAAAAAGGTTGGTAATACACGTCGATAGAGTTTTTTCTTTTGATCATGATGACATCAGAATATCAAAATCGACTACATTTTGGTTAACGGCTTTGAAGCTTGAGGACGGCAGATTGTAGTCAGAGCTTAATAAAAAAATTTGAGATGCTGTGTCATGAATAAAGAGTCTTACATAAACGAAAACAGCATCAATTTTTTTTTCATTATACGGGTCCTAACTAATCTTGCAACATGCAACCCTGATGTTGCGAGTGTCTATGGGTGGCGGTAGTTGCTTTCCATCAGGTAACCCGTTTGCTCTTTTGCACCCTTATTTTATAAAAAAAAAGTCTTGGAAGATCCCAGTTAGCTTCGTAAAGCATATGCTGTATATGATTTTTGATTATAACGTTTGTGAAACTTACTCACACTAAGTATAATTTTCTTAGAAATTAGATAATTATTGAAAATTGGTATGTAACATTTTTAACAAAATATTACCGTACATTTCTTACTTGAAATATATCATTTTTCTATATTATATGCTTTCAAATACACACAAGAATTGTGTATTTGGATGACGTGAGACGTCATGCAAAAGCTGAAATCAGAAATGACATTGCATCAGCGAAAATTCTTGCATGACATTGTAAAGAAATGTAAAAGGTATTGTAGTCGATGACTAGTTAGTTAATGTTTATGTCAGCCACATTCCACGCGCCAAAATATCCTATTAGGTTTGTATTTTGTCAAAGGATGAAATGATACACATATATATTATAATATTACAGTTTTAGGGAGTGTCCACACTGCCATTTTAAGTTGCGCTATTTTTTCCGCTAGTTCTGTAACAGGTTTGAAGTCACGGACCAAAAAAAAACTCAATAAATTGTACAAAAGTGCGGACCCACCCTCATTCAACTTTCTTTAAATCTGATTGTGTTTAATCAAAGTTTAAATCCAAATATTCAAATATTTAGAAATTGTATTTCAAGTAAGAATGAAAAATAAATTAAGGGATTTTGTAACGAAAGTGACAATAATGATAGCCGTTCAACCGATTCGTATTTTTTCACTTTTCCAATTTATAAGCCGTTTTGTAATACGAAAATAATCTTTCTCTTCTTCTGATAATACGAAATAAACAAATTATACACTTTTGTCGTATTTATTTTCCTAGTACATTTTTAAGGTCATCGTACATGTGCCAGCACGGTACGCGCTTTCATTTCTTGATTGCCTCGTTAGGAGGTTTAATTTACCAAGTGCAGCGCGTACGTGCAAGGTCTTAAAACATATACCCGCTTCTAATGGTGGCTGTACACGCTCACCGAGAGCTCTCGGGCGAGAGTCACGCCGCGAGACCCTCGCAAGAGGCAGACAGACGAGACGAAGCGAGTGCAGCAATTCACACTCTTGAACTCAGGTGGTCCCGCTGTGTCTCGGCGAGACTAGACAGCCGCCATTAAATGCGGCGGATTCGGTGCGCACGGTGTTGAGAAATGTGCGACCTTTAAGCTGGATTAAATTTTTTTAAGAGAGCTATTTAAACTGGCTATTATTTCAGGATGGGATATGAAGCGGAAAACATACTGATCGGACACGATCTTAATAATTGCACACTGGAGTTTGCAAACTATAAGGCGTAAGTCGCGGACGATTTGTATGGGCGTTCAGTTGCGTCTGACGTTAGTCGCGGACGTTTTTGTAAGGGCTATCAGCGGCGTCCGAGTTTGTTTTCAGCTTTACACGTAGATTGCGCTATTGCTGGTACGTTTTTGGTTTATTTAGACAAAGGACGGCACAGGTACGAAAGGTCCGTATTAAAACCTAGTTGGCTAATGGAGTATTCTCACCAGTCTAGGCTAATCTTTATCTTCCATTCACTGGATTAACAGTCCATGCTCGCGCCTTCCGAGCCTCGCGCTCGAATCATCGTGACGAATTTCCAGTGGCAGTGAGTTCCAGAGCACTGCAGCACGAACATTAAAAGATTTGGAAAATAGGGAAGTAAAATGCGTGGGGATTTCAAGTGTTAGGTTGCTGGAGGAACGTAACGACAAGTGGTGGGTGTCACATAAGTTAAAACGATATTTAACCTATGGGTTGATAATAGGCTCCCGATCCAATTTCTGATTATGTTTTATAAAGCTTTATTATTTGGGCGTAGAGCGTTGCTCTCGGTTCGGAGATCGTGGGTTCTATTGCCACGTTGAGCTGTTATATCCAAGTAACGTCGGATGGGCATGTTAGGAGTCGGTCGTCAGTCGTGTCAATCGTCCATCCCAGTGGGCTAAGAGAGTAAAAGGAAAGGAACACACTTAGACACTATGAAATGATGCCTGGCCTTCATTTACAAGTGTACCTAAACTGTACAAATAAAATTATACAAAATTTGTAAATAAATCTACAATATTCAAACGAAGATATATTTTTTTATTATGTAGATTACTATTTTAATATTTAATTAATGACATACAAAATATAATAATACATTAACACGACGTTCACAACAAACAAATGAACTATAGTACTTAAAACATAAAAGAAAAAGTTTAGTGCCTTCAAGTTCTAGTGTTTAGGGCTTTGGTCCCTTGGAGTCGAGGGGCTGATTGAGGGCGAAGGCCGAAATGAGGGCGAGCGCCTCCGCGGGCTTGTCCTCCGGTACCATGTGGCCGGCGCCCCGCACCATCACCTCCAGGAATCTACCTGCACTCTTGTAGTATCTGTAATAGAAATAATAGTATTTTCGCATTGGTATGCGAGAGCTTCGGTATGTGCATTCGGTATCCGTGGCCTAGTGAGTAGAACTTTGGTTCGCAATCGAGAGGGTGCTAGGTTCGCACCCGCGTGGAGGCGTGTGATGACACTTTCTGATCTCCACTACATAATGCCGATGCTCATTGCCGTGAGAGAGCCATTTTTTTTAAACCGAAAGAAGAACCCTGTGGCCCTTGCGTCACTGCGCCCCTAAAGGATCTATTGTGACTATGTGGGAGAGCCATGCTTCGCCAAGAATGGGCCGACTGGACCGGAGAAATCACGGAAAATGTCGTGAAACATTGTTTCGTCAAATGTGTGTTCAAAGTTACCCGAAGCCCATACACGCCCCGGGAGGGTACTCATACACTCAAAGAGTTAGCGAGTTGTAAATGTGTGTCTGCACTTACCCGGCCACAATCCCTACGTCGGGGTACCGCCATACGTACCGCGGGGCGGTGGCGTACTCGGCCGCCCCCTCGAACACCAATGATTTGTAGGTGTACACTGACGCGTGGTACGGCACCATCGCGTCCAGGTGACCGCTAAAGCAAATCATAATGTTATTTACTATTCTGCATAATATTATTAAATGTAATGATTGATAGGGTCTTAATTCGCCTTGTCTCTCTCTGCGCGCTGATGTTCGCTTTTTAACCGACTTCCAAAAACGAGGAGGTTATGAGTTTTTTTATGATATTTAGAGGGCAAACGAGTAGACGGGTTTCCAGATGGAAAGCAACTGCCGTCGCCCATGGACACTTGCAACATCTTAAGAGTCGCAGGTGCGTTGCCGGCTATTTATGAGGGAATGGGAATAGGGATAGGAGATTAGGAAGGTTGGGCCACCGGTAAACTCACTCACTGAACGAAACACAGCACAACGATCTTTGTCGATTATGTAGAGACAAGTGACTTGCTAATGTTTATATCTGTGTCGCGAGTGTCCTTGGGCGACGGCAGTTGCTGTCTATCAGGTAACCCGTCTGTTCGCTTGCCCCCCAAAAATATCATAAAAAAAAACATAGATGATATCAGCTCCCACCTGTAAGTCATGATCCTGTAATGATTCAGCAGCTCCTCCATCCAAGGTTTAGCGCTGTTCATCATATCCTCTGCGAGTGTCATGTATACCTCCGTGTTCAAGTTGTCAAAGGTCGTGTTCCCTACGTGTATGGCCTTTCGTATGTAATCCTGCTGTAGAAACTCCACGTAGGGCAGACTACTTAAAGCTTCAGTGTCGCTCAAGAAGTTGTACTGGTTTGATATTCCAGAAGACTGCCGCGCCGCTGCCAACTCTGATAGGAACGTCTGAAAATTGTTTTTTTTTTAGTGACAGCTACAGTCAAGGAACAGAAATTATGAAACTCATATTGTCTTGCAACTGCCGAGTCAAAATTTTTGATAATGCAACAGAAAGTGATAAAAGTGATTCTCTGGTTCATATTGTCATTGAAAAATGTTGTTTAATCACCACATGATGAAAAAAAAACTTTATTTCCATATTAAGTAGATACAGGTTTGGACATTTCAGTCCTCCAAACTAGGCGTAGCCCGTACTATGGAGGAAATGCTATGAATACAAAATATTGATTTCGACCTACCATAATAATGTGAAAGAAAATATTAAATAATAAATCTTATTAACTTCTAATATAATTGACGACCTCTGTGGCTCAGTTGGTAAGCGCGTTGGTAGCTTAAGCCCGGGGGTCGCGGGTTCGAATCCCGCCGACGGAGCAGTTTTTCAATGCTTTTCCAAGACCCAGGTCTGGATGTGCATTAAATATGTGTATCATATAATAAAATTCTTAAATATGCGTACAGTATATAAGTATTAAATATATTTCCGTAGTATTCCCTCGGGTAGTTAGCACGGGGCCAGACTGACGTGGTGTGAAGCGTCCATAGATATTATTATTATATTTTCAAAGTAAACTTAAAAGAAGATATTGTCGTTAGTGCTGTTGTGTGAGTGTTTGTATGTGTTTGTTACTGTAAGTTTAATTTTAGTTAATAATTTGTTATCAATCTTCAGCGCTTAAAATGCCCTATCTAATTATTTTAAAATTAGCATTTATAACTTTCAATTAATTATATTTTACTAAGGATTTAACAACCCATTACATTCATACCGATATCATTAAATCTTTGCCAATGTGGACGTTCAGTGCACTTTTCACAGAAATAAAACTTGTTTTCCATGAACTTATTCCACTTTATTCAATAATCATTTACAATGTTTTTATTTTACACGACCGGTTTCGATTAAATCATCATCAGGTGTAACGTAGGTATAATGGGGGAAATTGAAAGAGAGCCAGTTGACGGACCTACGTCCTTTGGTAGGAAAATGTCAATTCCATGTAAGTCATGATCTTACTGCTGAGTTTGACATAACCCGACCAAATTACTTAGATCCGCGATCTGTATCTGTTTCAACTTCTCTAATTGTACATTTGAATTTTTAAATATTAAAAAACAAAGATACGGTTGTGAGCGTCACGAATTTTAGTATAAAAATGAATGAATGAATATTCTTTATTGCATTTACACAATACAAATGAATAAAAGAAATTAGAACTTTCTAATTTTGTTTCTTATTTCTTTTTAATCAAATATACAATTAAAGAAGTTGAAACAGATACAGATCGTGGATCTAAGTAATTTGGTCGGGTTATGACACTCAGCCGAAAGATAACAATATGCCCTATATTTCTTTACTTATTTTCTAAAATTAAAATGTACCTACGTTACACCTGATCATGATTTAATCGAAACCGGTCGTGTAAAACAAAAATATTGTAAATTAATATAGTTAATAAAGTGTATTAAGTGCATGAAAAGTTTTATTATTGTGAAGAAGAAGAAGAAGTTATAGTACAGTCAATATCTAAACAATACAGTTTTATTTCATAATATAATAAAATAACTTTAATTAGGTCTCAAAAACACAATAATATTATTTCAGCTATACACGCGAAATGTGTTAATCGCACTTACAAATACTCCCATGTCTGTATCACCGTCTTGCAGATACTTTCCAACCAACTCCTCCATCTGCCTCAGTTTGTCTGCTGTGGCATCGTCTACGAGTCCAACTTCCCGCAGCATAAAACTGTGCCTCATAAGTGTAGGCGGGTCGATGAAACCGTTCCCAATAGACATACCCTGGAAACAGAGTATCCAATGATCCTGATAGTGACATAGCTGGGTTGGAAAAAATTTATAAAAATGGGTGACCATTATTTAAATAGTTCCAGGGCTTGTTTTAATCCCTTTAATTTTGTTTTTAGCGCTTGCCACCTGATAGGACGTGGTTTATTTAAAGACTCCTGTTTAAAAAATATGTCCGTTTTTGCTATGTTTAGAAAGGGAAAGTTAATATCAATCGTTTGCACATCCCAAGATATTATGATATTGAGTGTCGTTTCTCACCTGCAGGTTTACAGGTCTTTCAGCCTGGTCAGTCTGGCGGTGCCAGTGTATCTGAATACCCAGGGACGGGATATGTTTGCCCGCGTACGACTCGCCCGCTATGAAGAGGGGTGCTGGCCTTAGCTCGGGGAATACTGTCAGGAACTGTTGCAGAACGAAGTATAGACTCGAACCGATCTAAAAATTTTCCTCGTCTGAATTTCGTGCTATGATAATAACTCCCACACCGGTTTCAGTGACGGTGGCCGCTTTTATAGAAACCAGACCCATTACGCAGAAGTAATTTTATAGTGCCCAAGCTCGCTCTCTCCCTTTACTCTCAAAACCCAGTGGGACGGATGGCCGAAACGACTGGCGAGAGATCAGTCGCAGAACCGACTTTATACATTCCCATTCGACGCATGGATCATCTTACTTGTCAGACAATTAGGTGATAAGTCTGCATTGTCCTAACCAAACTTGGAAATAACATGTTTCCGATGTGGGACTCAAACCCACGACCAAGACCTCCGGGTCAAGAGACGAGCTCCGTACCACTGGCCCACAGAGGCGAACATGTACTATGATGGAATGATAATAATTAACCGATCCAAAAATGATGGGCCCGAAAGGCATGTTATTTTGGTTGTGGTTTGTTTTGAGCAATAATAGAGCATACCTGTGTCTGATTGGTGGCGTAATAGTCTTCACTGTCGGAGAAGCTAAACCCAGTCCCCACCGGGTTGTCAATGAACAGCAGCGAGTGGTTCGTCCCCCATGAGTACGGCATCTCTGTAACACTCCATGCTTTACCTATCCGAAAAGTCTGGAACATTAGAAGCTGTATAAGAATAAGGAGGAGCTAAGATTCAAGAGATATACCTTCCAAATGGCCGGTTCCGTTAACTCTGAAAGGGCCAATTTCTGTGAACAGGCCGTACATGGACGAGGCCCCCGGCCCCCCCTGCAGCCACAGGATGAGGGGCGTCTCCCCTACAGGTTTACCCGGCACCGGGAAGTACCAGAAGAACAGGTTGCTGTTGTATAACTTTGTGATCTGAGCAAGAGAGATTTTACAGTTGATCGGGTGTTCTGGAAAAGTGAGCTGGCTGTTTATGTTATAACTATGGCGTGGTTATTTAATAAGGGACCGGCCCTCAGTAAAAAGAAATTATGCCTCTATCAACTTAAATATTATAGATAGCCTATCCAATATTTATCAGGAAGCGGGAAACAGGCCCTTAGTATTATAAATAGCTTACCGTCAGATAGCCCGAGTAGCTCTCACGACCCATGAAGAGTCTCGGATCGACCTTCGCGGCGTTTCTGGCTTCTCCCAGCTTATTGGCTTCGATGAGTGGTGTCAGAAGCAGCGGTTCGCCGCAATTAGCACAGTCGCTGGCAGTTGAGGTTGCTGAATAGCGCTTTATCAATGAATCTAGGTACGGGTCCGGCCTTGGTACCGTACCACAAAGAGTTTTGTCTATAAGACATCTGCAAAAAGTACCTATGTAAATAGTAAAAAATAATGCTAAAAAATATTCAATCGTGTTTGAGAAATTTTCCAAACGTTAACGACAGAAAAAAATATTTTCATGAAAACGAATTTAAAAAGACTCCCAGTTTAAATTCTAAATGCAAGATGAAAAAGATATCATTGCAAAAAGTGTCAGACAAATCTTACTGTAATATTAACACGAAGAGTATTTTCAGCAGCATGTTGGCTTCTTCCTAGGCTTTGAATCTAAAAGTCTTTGCCCTTTTATACCATATTGTTGTTTTAATAACAATAATAAGAATAATAAGTAACAGCTTATTATAATTGTTAGTAACGCCAATCTTATCAAAACTAATAGTTTTAACATGATAAAAGTATTTTAATGATCCTGTTGTAACTAATTTTATATTTATAAATAATATCTGAAATGTTGTATTACTAACTACTTTTAATTATTTTTGGGTGACAGGAAAAATATAATCTAGATATATTAATGTTAATTAAACTATTTATATAATCTTTTATGCAGTGGCGTAGCAACCACAAATGACAATCGGAGTAAAAGCAGCGGGTATCATCCCAACAAAACAAATGTTGTCAGGGTTGACACCGTGGTTGGTATCTCCTCAAAAAGAGTGACACTCAGGGTGGGCCGCCTTCGCTACGAAACTGAGTGTCTCCTCAATATGAGTGAGGTTAGATTAGCCGCTAAACTAACCTAAGTGTCTCTTCAATAAGGGTGAGGTTAGGTTAGCCGCTAACCTAACCGTCTCAATATAAGAGGAGTTATGTTACCTAAGCGTCTCCTCAATATAAGTGAGATTAGGTTAGCCGCTAACCTAACCTAAGTAACTCTTCAATAAGAGTGAGATTAGCTTAGTCGCTAACCTAACCTAGAAGTGTTTTTCTATGATGTATAAGAGTGAGGTTAAATTTGCCGGTAACCTAGCCTAAGAGTAGGCACATATAATAATAGAGAAACTCCTTAATTTAATTAAAGTATAATAAAAATATTTTGCTCATTACAAATTTGTCACATTAGTCACAATAGTACAGAAAAGGACCAAAATTACGGGCAGAAAAGTTTAAAACAACCCTTGAACACACATTGCTTAAATAAAAAAAAACAATTTTGGACACTTTACACTTTATTTAAATTTTTGCGGTAGGACCGATTTACTTCATTCCTGAGGTAAAGTTAGGGCTTAGGCCTCGGGAAGTCAAGGGGCTGATTGAGGGCGAAGGCTGAGATGAGGGCGAGCGCCTCCGCGGGCTTGTCCTCCGGCACCATGTGGCCGGCGCCCCGCACCATCACCTCCAGGAATCTACCCGCACTCTTGTAATACCTGGATGAAAGAACACCAAACTATGTTTGATTGGTAGCGCATTTACCCCCTTGTTGTAGTGTTTAACTAATCAAGATTCGAAGTCCTTGAATATTAAAAACGTCACAAGACAGAAGGAGACAGCCAACCTTGATTCGTTAAACACTGTTTAAATATTTTTAAAGATAAGGGGGTTACAAAGTAAAATAAGAATATAATCCATGCTTTCTTTCTAGTAATAATAAAAATAAAAGTGTGCCTCTTAGTTTGTCCGTTTGTCTCTTCAAAATTAGACAGCTGAGCGTTGAAATTTGGTGTGAGGATACTTTGGGTACCGGAAAAGGACGTAGAATTCTTTTTATTCCGGGAAAATTAGAAGTTCCAGCGTGATTAACGAATTTTGGCGCATCATCTCTTATACATTCGCCGTTTGATCAAACACGCTAGTATTCTTCCAGCCCAGACACAACCACAACGCGAACTGCCACGCATGTAATCCACCGCCCCTTTGAGCTACAAAAATTTGTAATTTGCACGTACTCAGCCACGCCTCCCACGCGGGGCGGTGGCTTATTCCACAATAACAACTCACTCCTAGTATGCCAGGGGGTCTCTGGACTTACCCGGCCACGTCTGCATTAGAATTCCGCCACACATGGCGCGGGGCGGTGGCGTAGTCGGTCGCCCCGTCAAATACCAGTGACTTGTAGGTGTAGACTGACGCCTGGTATGGCACCATCGCGTCCAGGTGACCACTGAAAGCGTGTTGTGCATAAAAGG
>JAOTAV010019285.1:0-23662 GCA_026546445.1 Cyclargus thomasi
CCGCTTGCCACTTATATTCACTCTCCAGCAATGAGTAAAATATTGCAGGGAGTGTTATGTCATGTCCGATACAGTTGTTGCTTGCTTGCCTGCCATACATCTTGTTGCTTGCTTTTCATTTGATAAAAAAATTGAATTATATATGTTATTTAATATTAATTTATTAAAGGTGCGTTTTATTTTAAAAAAATTCTAAAAGTAAATATGCAATAAACGTCTTTGCTTTTTTAATATTTATATATTAAAAGTTCGTAATTTTCTCCTAAAAGTAAATAAATCTCTCCAAGGCGAAATGGGCATGAAATAAGAGCTTTGATATTTTCGCAAAATCTTGAATGTCCTTTGCTTTTTAAAAAACGTATGTCTCTTTAACGATAAGTGTGTGTCATACCGGTAAAAACGGTTTTTGTACAAAATTTTATAAGGTTTTAGCTTACCTAATTATAAAATTTGAACGTTTTCTAGAAAGAAATGTCTCACATTTGACGGAAATACAGACATGACGAATAAGAGGTTTCCCTTTTTTCCTAATAGCTCAAGAACCCTAAAAACAATGTTTCCGAAACATTTTTTTTTTCATTATATAATTTCTATCAGGCTACTTGCTCTAGTGCTCGTTTGCAAAAAATGCATCAATTATCTATCCGTTTAATGTCCGTGGTTCACGGTAAGTATGTGACGGGTCAATCCGCTAACCACAGTCACAATAGATAGAACAGTAAGCCGACTTAGAAGTATTTTTTTTATGAAGGAGATCCGCCAAAATGAATTTATTAAAGCCCTAAAGCAATTTATCTCGGTTTTTAGAGCAAAAATAGCAAAACAAGTTTTGTTTTGCTAAATTCACATGTTAACATAGTTTTAGCTTTTTGCTGGTATTATCTAATAATAAGTAATAATATATCAACATCCCATAAAGGTACAACAAATACGCGTCAAAACTGATAATAAAAAAGTATACTTGTATTGTAATATTATTTACCTTTAAGCAATAGGCAAAGAAAGGATGAACACGCACGGATAAACGAACCTGTGACGTGTTATGTATTTTTACAATTCATAGTTACGAGCATCTACTTTATTTTTTCTAAGTTTGCAGTACAGTACATGCTTGCTTATATGCCATTATTACTAATCATTATTAACGAACAAAAAATGATGACGTTTCTCTGAAATATATAATTTTACATAGAGTTGAAAGTTGAACTATGAAAGTTCAACGGTCAAAAAAACCGTTACAGCATGTAAATTTGGCAATATAGAAACTAATATGTAATATTTCTGTTATTTTTACTCTAAAAACTGAGGTACATACAAAATTCAATTACATTTATGGAGTTCTTCCAGATTTGGAGTATTTGTTGCGGGTAAGTATAAGGTATCTTTTATATTTGTTTGACTCGTTCGGCTCGGATATTAGCACGTTCATTTTTACAGCAAATCACAACCGTACAACCGACCGCGCGTCGTCACTTTGCTTGAACTGGGCCTACTGTTTCATGATGTCTATTATACCTTTTACTGCATTATTCATAAAGAATATTTACGTATGTTTTAACGTTATATTTACGTACGTTACTATTTTTTTAATGGAACGAAATGTATAAAAACTAAATGTATAATAACTAAACCCAATTAATCACTAGTGCAGTAATTATTTTTTAACAAAAAATTACAGCCGACTTCCAAAGGAAAAAACAAAAATAATAAAAAAAAAACTCAAAAGTATTAAATAAAATTTGTTCTTTAATAGTGCCTGTTTCAGAATTTGGTTAGGCACCAGCCTATTTCTGTAGATAATCTTTAAAATTTTTAAGTCGGTACCAGTCAAAAATTTAAATTTAGACTAATCATGACATGTTAGCTGGTACCAACTTAAAAATTTTGAAGATTGTGTACGGAAATAGGCTGATGCCTCACCGAATTCTGAAACAGGCACTATTAAAGAATAAATGTTATTTAATACTTTTTAGTTTCTTTTTTATTTTGTTTTTTCCTTTGGAAGTCGGTTTTAATTTTTTGTTAATTCGATACTCGATGCCGACTACGTTAATTTTTTGAACGGGCAATTCTACAGAGCCTCCAGCGGTTACTTGAAGAACTAAAATTGCCATACTAAAAATTCTACAGCTACTACATGGTAAGGCTTAGCATGGCTGTAGAATTTTTGACATAGACAAATTGGTAGAGAACTGACCAGCAGTTTATACCCACAATCTGTCAGATTGTCTATTCTTTCGTATGTCCGTTTTCGTAGACAGCTTTAGGGCTTTCGTAGACGCACATACAAGATAAGCCTCAAAAGTTAAGGTATAATAATAAAAGCATTAAAAAGACCTCGATGTCTGTTGCTAATGATAAAAATATAGTCTGGCTACTATAAGTTGAACCTTGCATTCATTTTGACTAGCTACATTATTCAGACACAGTCATTTGTTTTCAGGTAAAATTGGATTTTATAATTTTGATACTTGATTATGAGTATTTCTATATAAATGAACTTTTGTGTTTTTATGTAGGACATAACATGTTATTTATCTAATTAATTGACATTTTTATGGAATATGTATAAAATTCCATAAAATAAGATATGAGAAACAGGATATTGTCCCTTTACATCATGAAAATAATAATAATAATATCTATGGACGCTTTACACCACGTCAGTCTGGCCCCGTGCTAAGTACCCGAGGGACTTGCGTTACAGGTACCAGACAACGGATATATATTTAATACTTTTATACTATACATATATTTAAGATTTTTACTATATAATACACATATTTAATACACATCCAAGACCCAGGAACTTTGAAAACTTGCTCCGTCGGCGGGATTCGAACGCGCGAGCCCCGGCTTAAGCTATCAACGCGCTTACCAACTGAGCCACAGAGAAAATAAGATATACTTTGGGATTATTAATATAGATAAAGTTTACATACATGCTATGCTGAAATTAAGTTAGACTGTACTCGTAGCTCGGTCATTTCTTCATCGAATCTGTTGAATGTTGATATCTTCACTCCTAAGTTAGAGGTTTCCAGATTTTTCATTTCAAGGATATGAAGCTATACGACTTCTTTTTAATATTTTCAGTTTCGTTCATCCACAGATCTAAAAGACGTTTATTATTTCAGCAAAATCCATTTTAGGATCCCCTATCAGTCATGTGACTTCAATATTTTAAAGACAAAGACTACTAGTTACTGTGATTTCCATTGGTAAGAACGAGCAGTATAAAAGGTGTATCGGAAAAAATATAATTACATTGAATATTTTTCGCTTTCGGGTATGAAAGACGGGATGAAATTAAAAAGGTTGTAAATAAATATAACATTTATTGTTTGGAATATTTTAACATCTTTTGTTTACTGGCACACGGACACTAAATAATAAAAGTAATGGTTCTATTTATATAAATTACTTTTTAAAGTAACTTTTGCCCTGTTGAAGATTTATTTGCGTCGAATAAAAAGGCAGTGAATCGTGCGTACAAATGTCATAAACTAATTATAACATAAATATACTGTTTATTAACTATTAAAGTAAGCCAGACAAACGTATCAATTCAGTTTTTTTTTTGCTTAGCTTAATTTTTGATGCGGCTGGCAAATTGTGCAAAGAAGATTTTAACATAATAATTATTAAAGACATATGTGGAAAGAGAGAATAACATTTTACAACCTTCGGGAAAATTCTCATTTTTCCCCTTAAAAAAATTATAAATCGGGTAATTTATCGATTTCCAAATCCACATAATTTTAATTTCAGACTATTTTTCCGGTCATATGGAGTCCATTCACGCAAAATTCCGGCAAGTTTTAAATGTTACTTACCCGCTTCTTGCACTTATGTCTTCAATTCACGTTAAACTTATGTGGCAAATTTTCCGACGATAAGGTGATGCTACAATTACGCGTAGATCGCATTTCTTAATTTGTATTGAGTTGACAGAATTACGTTGCGGTGAATGAATTTAGGCTAAATTGAATCCGAACGCCGTCATCTTATCATTCATGGCTTCTTTATACCATCAGAGAAATCGATTCTTAAGTTGACGAAGGAAAGGGACCAAGTCACTTGGCTGGGTAGTATCAATGAAATATCAGAGAATATGATAATATCATGCCTGATTATCGCATCAATACATTACATCGATTGCATTAAAAATGACGCGATCGACTTCTCTGATAGTACGTAGAATGATATATTGTTAATATTCATTAGTAAAACAAATTCTTAAACTAGTTTGTCTTTTTAATAAAATATGTAATCATCGTATACATATTTAAATATTTAACCTTAGCTATCTTTGTCTGCCTCGCGACACTTTCAACATATCAAACGAAGACTTGCAGACCTTGTGTTATATGTGTTAATATTTTTAGTGACGTGGTAAATCTTACTCTACTGCCTTTAGTAAAATGATTGAAATATACTCAAAACTCTGAGGTTTATCGCTTGTAGCCAGTGACAAATCTATCGTGTTCTAAAAAAACCACGTCGAACGACATTTTACTTATTCATGAAATGTTCTGCACGATCTTTTTACACTTACGTCAAGAAGTTAAATTTTTATATTATTAGTTGTTAGTGAGTGGTTTTTAAACTCTTAATTGACTGTTGATTGCGATATAATAAGTGATTAAACAAAATCGCCGCAGTTTGTATTATATTGTTACCGTACCTAACACAATTTATCGAAACCTTTCTAACAAGGCAGGTATTTACGCAGAATACAACTATTAATAATTCGCCGTGTTCGTCCGTTTTTGCAACAATACAATTTTCCAACAGGTAGGTATGTTAGAGAGAGACAGGCAGTCCTTGTATAGTTAATAGCTATGTAAATATTTTATTGGTAACAGATAATTGGGGACATCACGGAAATTTCAGAGCACTAGTGAAAAAAACCGTCATTCTACATGCGTCGGTAGAGCTCTCTCTCTCGTAATTTTTGGCGCAATGCCTTTTATTGCGCGTGTTGAACACAAGTGATGTCATGACAACGCTCCTATAGCTTGACGACAACCGCTGTACCGCGCCATAGGAACGAGGGGGTCAGGCAGGTACTCCCGCCGTCAGTGTTAACGGCAAACAGACAGAGTTGCGCTGCCGGTAACCATGGTAACCCTCCCTCGCCGCACCGTGCTCATACTCGAGGCTCTTGTGTCAAGCTATAAAATTGTTTTTAAACGGTTCTCTGTCAAGTTGTAAGCAATTATCGTTGGCGTGGCCTAATGTCAGTCACGTGAGTTTGACATGCGCATAAAAGGTTTTGCGTCAACCTTTTATGCGTGCACCAAAAAAAATTACGCGAGCGAAACCGGCACTGACATTGAGAAATGTCAAAAAAAATTTGTTTACTATTTGCGTTAGTGCCATCTAGAAATGTATACTTTTTATTGCAATAAAATAAGTAGTTTGCCTTTACACTACCTCATTCAATCGCACATTATACTAAATGTGTGTTTAATTAGTACAATATAACAACAAAACAATAATGCTAACTCGTCAGTAACAAGTGTCTACAGCTTGCAGTGCGCGCCCTTCCTCGGTATGTTAGTGAACGGCGCTGGTAGAGGGTGAAGCCTCCGCCGCGACTTGAACTCCACTAGATCTGTTATCGTCACCGCCTGTCAACATTAATTATTATTTTAGCATAAGAGAGTATAATTTTTATATATCGTCGGTGAAGTTCTAACAACACGTAAGTCACATTTTAGCTATTTAGTCATATCGATGCCGTTTTGCAGAAAATCGGAAAACGCATCGTTTAAGTTAATCAGGAACGCGTGTCAGCCAGCAAAAACTGGTACAATTTTTTAATTGTGAAATCTTATTAGTATCTATACGAAATTCAATCAATTGTTTCGCTCTCCCTAAAAGTTGCCAAATTTGACTTACGTGGTGTTAGAACGATACTATGTGATTGATTGTACTGTGGTTTCAAAGTGGAAAATCATGTTCATACTTAATGAAACACACTTTTCTTGCAATTTTTTTCCTTTACTATATTTTCTTAAATTTTACTAATTTATAATAAATTCACGACCGGTTTCGACAAAGTCATCATCAGGTGTTTTGACATAGTGGTAAAAGTGCAAGAAAAGTTTGTTTTTATTAAGTATATTTTTTATAATTAGACGCTGTTAAGCATTTGTGTGTTAACTAACAAAATATTACTATTTTTAATAAAAAATTAAAACCGACTTCCAAAGGAAAGTTTTATTTTTGAATAGCGCTTGTTTCAGAATTCGGTGAGGCATCAGCCTATTTCTGTACACAATCTTCATTATTTTAAAGTTGGTACCAGCTAACATGTCACGATTTGTCTAGATTAGCATATGCTGTCAGTTCTCAAAATAAGGCCGAAAACCCCATAGTCATATCTGTTCACTAGCGGCGGAGTAATCGTTAAACATACAAAAACGAACATATAACCTCCTCGTTTTTGGAAGTCGGTTAATAAAATGTTGAGTTGCATGCAGCATTATTCTTTAGATCTTCTCTCAAAATCTGATTTTTTGTTGCATAACACACAAATGCTTACCAGCGTCCAATTATTATTAAGACCTGTTTCACCACTCACTGATATGTGCCGTATCCACAACTCATCAGAAGGAAGGATTATAGAGAATCTGACAAAATACACGACACTTATCAGGGTGTGGTGCTACAGGCTCTTAGTGATTCCAATATGCATAGCATACTAACGCCATAACCATTTCCACACGGGCGAATGATAGTAATACCACGCCCCTTGCAGAAAACTGAGGATGCGCGGTGTTCCGTTCGTTGAGTGACTCCTCTCCCTAGCAATTCGTATTCTATCCTTATTCCCGTAGCCTATTCCTTAATTAAAAGGCTAACAACGCACTTGCAACTCTAACGAATTTCGGTGTTATGAGTGTCCATGGACCACGGCACTAGCTAACCATCAGGTGACCCGTCTGTGCTCGCTTACCCTTTTATTCATTAACAAGCTAAATGTCCAAAAACAGAAAACGCGACTGCAGGAATTAATGCAATTTAAACATCAAGGTTTGTATATCTCGCGCGCTATCAAGACAAATCTAACGATACCTCATACGTTAAAATCCATTAAGCCGTTTAAGCTGCAGAGCGTGCCAAACAAACCAACATACATACATACATACTCTCCAAAAATATAACCCTCCTTCTGGTGTAGTCGGGTTAAAAACACACCTTAGTTTCCTCTTGGTCTTTTTCCGTGTGTCCGGCGCCGCCCTCGGCCGTCGACACCACGTATACTGACAGCTTCTGCCGGTCGGGAGAGTCTTCGCATATGTGTTTCTGTTAAAGAAACGATCAACATACAGTATATACAGTGACATGGTATAGATAGTTCAACTCAGTTGTACGCGCGGGTCTATGTGCGCGTGCGCTTGTGAGTATACAACTTTCATTGATTTGGCAATGACGCGGCATGCGTCGTCCGAGTAAACAAGGTTAACCCACAAATAGGGCTGCGCGCACAACAGAGTTGTACTGTCTATAGTCGTCTTAGCTCTAAAGCTACAAAATAACCTGGTTAAGCTACGAAACAGCCCGCATAATTTATTATTTGATAGCCAAAAGCAGCGACGTAAAAAAGTCGCAACTTAGGAATAATTATATCTGTATCTCACCTTATAAAACTGTACTAGTTCTTCCTTGGTGATGGTGTTCAGTTCCTCCACCTCAACGCGCGGCCGGTCGAAATTGTATACCTGGCGATTATAAATATTCCCAAAATGTCAACCTTACAATAATAAACGAATATAAAAAGCTGTAAATTGCGAGTTGGACTCACGCACGTAGGGTTCCGTACCAGTACAGAGCAAGGATTGGGAAAACATGTTTCTGAAAGTTTTAAATATATAAAGAAGTTTTAAATTTTCATAAAACAGTTATAAAAAAAAATTGCCCATGGGATTTGAACCCACGAGTCCGAACGTAAGCTGGCGCCTTGGACCGCTTGGCCAAGCTGCCGATAACTAGCGTGTCAAATTTATAAATCTACAATCAAAAAAGAAAATAGCAAAAAAGCGCCAGAGCCACTCTTAAATATTTAAATTATTTTGTTTTTAGTATTTGTTGGTATAGCGGCAACAAAAATACATATTCTGTGAAAATTTCAACTCTCTAGCTAATAACCGTTCTTGAGATACAGCCTGGAGACAGACAGACGGACAGACATCGAAGTCTTAGTAATAGGGTCCCTTTTTACCTCTTGGGTACAGAACCCTTAAAAGGAACACCGATGCGTGACATCAATGTTATTTGTGTACAAATTATCATCCATTTTGACTGCAAATCCTGGCGACACAGGAGATACAGTGGTGCGAAAGTGTGGTGGGCCAAATCGCGTTTTTACTATCCATTTTTTTATGAAACTATGGGGTTATCCTTATCACCAACTGTACAGATTTAGATCAATAACTACACGAGTGCCAAAGTGAGGACCACGGATGAAGGGGAGGTCTATAAATGAAAATTGTGTACGTACTTTTTGGTTTGTACCTTAATACTCTATGCAGTTTAAAGTTTAAAAAATAACCGGAGAGTAGCAGACGCACCTGAGCGGTGATCTCGCTCCAAATCCGCGAGGCCTTGGTGGCCATCCGCTTGGGCCGCTCGAGCCGCTGCGCCGCCAGCGCCGCGCGGTGTTTCAGGAATTCTTCGTTGGTCATATTTTCTAGGTACTCCTGTCGAATACAAACAGCACACACATATTATGTTTAAACTTGTTAGATTATGTATCATGGAGGTAATTGAAAGAGAGCCAGTTGACGGACCTACGTCATTTGGTCGGAATATGTCAATTCCATGTTAGTCGTGTCTTGGTTCGAAAAAAGGGGACCAATTTACTTAGATTCGCAATCTGGCTCCGTTTCAGCTTCCCTGATTGTACAATCAGAGAAGATGAAAGAGATACAGATTGAAATTATGGAATTGACATAGTCCCACCGAATGACGTACGTCCGTTTACTGGCACTCTTTCAATTTCCCTCATTATACATAGAATTAGTGCATAGTCAAGGACAGATAATAATATAAAGGTCTAGACTGCGCGTCCACTGCATTACGTGCAATAGGAGCGTACAAAATTTCCGCTGCTCAATCCGATTGCAGTGGACGCGGGCTGCGTAAATTTCGTAAATGACAACGCTCCGTCCGTACGCTTTGAATCAGGCGCAGTGGACGCATAGATTTACAGGGTGTAACAAGACAAAGATAAAATTAAAAACATGGATCTCAAGTACTAATAATTTTTCCTAAATAAATGTGTATATTTTTTAACTGCTATCAGACTGTATACCTGTTGGCTCCTAATAAACGCCTCTATCCGCTGCTCGAGGTAGGCGGGGTGTCTGTCACTCTGCACTATAAACCGCAGCCCTTGCACGCCGTTAGAGATCCGCAGACCGCTGAACACGATGTAGCCCAGTTGCTCCTGAATAATACAATAGAAAGGTATATATCACATCTTATCTTACTAATATTATAAATGCGAAAGTTTGTGAGTGTGTATGTCTGTTACTTCTCTACACTTAGACGGCTGGACCGATTTCGATAAAATTTGGCATGGAGGTAGTTGATATTCTGGAGCACCGCGGGGCACAACTAGTTTATATTATAAATATGAGTTTGCTTGTTCCCCAATTAATGATTTTGATGATTTTTGTGATGTATATATAGATACGGTATTAGCTTACTTACATTATTTCCTAGCGCAGGCAAAGCCATAGGGTAACCGTTGGGTGGAATGTGTGTGTGTGCGTTAAGAAAAAAAGGTATACTCGGCGGCCGGCGGAAGAGTCTATTACTTTTTTTTAATATTTAGAGGGCGAATAAATAAAATATCGAAAGCAACTGCCGTCACCCATGTTTATGGGTGACGGCAGTTGCTGCAGACGAGTGTTTACTCGTGACATCCGATGTAGTACACCAAGCGCACGAAGACCTGTGCTCGCTGCTCTCTCTCTCTCTCTCTCTCTCTCTCTCTCTCTCCTACTACACTTCCCTTCACCTTGGTCCGCAGCATGTTGAAGCAGGGCTAGCTGTGTCAACATCTCCAGTGTGACGTTGTCACGGATCTCGCTCGCGCCGCACGCGTATTACAACGACGCGCACGAGGAGTTGTACGCAATGTTCTCTCTCTCTATCTCTCTCTCTCTCCTACCAGACTCCCCCTCACCTTAGTCCGCAGCACGTTGAAGCAGGGCTCGCTGAGCGCCTGCGCTAGCAGCTCCAGTGTGACGTTGGTGCGGGTCTCGCGCGCGCCGCACGCGTAGTACAACGACGCGCACGACGACTTGTGCACGCTGTTCTCTATCGAGCGGAGGTAACAGGCGCCTGACGAAATATCAAGAATTAAATTACCAATTTTAAATAAACTATGGCACTTATGCGACACGACGCCATACTGCACTTCCATGTAACTGATGTTTATAAAACGTCAGTTCTATAGATGTGAAGGGTCCTTTCGCCGAGGGTACATTATCCGATTTTCTGTACATAAAATTCGGACGCCCCACCGGAACCAACTCTGCTTAAGTTATGTTATTTTGTGGACCCCGAATACTATCAGAAAATTCTGAAAGGTGAAATTCTAAAATGCAATTTGTCAGGCGTCGCATTCTGAAAGGTTTCTCTCATTTTCACTCATTCTCAATTTTTCAGATTACATGTTTGGATAATGTATGGCTGAGCCATGAAAATTGAATAGGAAATTCGGGAATCAAGTATTCCTATGAAGAATTAAGAGGATGAAAAATTTACAGTACACGTTGCAATATTATGCTTACCTTTTTCAATTTCCACCTCGCGACACAGTAGTAACTGTTGCGCTAAAAGCGGAGTCGCGTCTTTTGGTAACCTGCAATAGAATAACATTGATATAGCATTTTTGGTAAACATAAGAATTTTAACCGATGGGTGACCCGTGATTTAATTTTTGAAGTTTAAAATGCGGGACTCTTGTGCCAACGAAGAAATTGATTCATCGCCAGTTGACGAATACGTCATTTGATTTTTCGCGGTTTCGCGACAAAACACGACTATTTCTCTAAAATACCATGGAGGAAATTGATTTATGACCAGTTACTGACCTAGGTACGCTATTTGGTCGGAGTATGCCCACTTAATGCAAGTCGTCAGCTGTCTGCTTGGATTCACAAAACACGACCAAATTACTACGTTAATGGACCTATGTAATTTGGTTGGTATATAGACATATACCAACCAAATGACATAGGTCTATCAACTAGCTCTGTATCGACTTCTCTAATAGCTTCACAGTCCGTAACAAACATCCACAGCCGTCATTACCTACTTGTTTTCAACAGTGTCGGCGATGGAGAGCGCGCGCTCCCGCGTTATGTTCCCGAACATCAGCCCCTCCACGTGCACGCTTCGCATCAGGCGAGCTGCGAACTCGTTGAGGTCCTCCGGGGTTAGATCTGTAAGTAGACAGTCATATAAGCCTTACCAGCTCTAGTTAGGGTTAAGGCGCCGCAAAGGAATGTCTTCCGACCGAACGAGATAGCATGCTCGGCCAAGGCCGAAGTCCCACTGACGTCATTTCAGTCATTCTATACAGGATGTAACAAAAGTAAGTGATAATACTTTAGGTTTTGTATCTGTCCCTTATATAGAGCTCATTGTAAAAGTAGCGGCGCTGAATGCAGTAAACCTTTTTATTTGCGATTTGTATGGGAAAGCGCGCCAACGACAAGAGTTTCCCCATACAATATCAAAAAATTTTGTTCGCTTTCAGCGCCACTACTTTTACTTACTGTGACTCTTCCTTACTGTAACGCTATATATAAGATACACATACACATCCTGAAGTATTATCAGTTACATCTGTTCCACCTTGTATATGTTCGCCAAAACTTCGATAGCACGATGCAGGATTGTGAGGTGCCCTACAATACGAATATTATTGTAAGCCTCCATTGAATGACATAGAGAGGATTCACTTACTATTTAATAAAAATTTCGACGGCAATTTAACAAATACTATTATGAACGGTTAAATATTACATACATAAATTTGCGCTACATGGATACTATTACGCATATTTTGTGTGTTAACAAACAAAAAAATCAGATTTTGAGTTGGGAATGCAGTATTATTTCTTAAGATCTAAAGAATAAATACTGCATTCATATTTTTTAAATTTGATTTTTTGTTGGATAACACACAAATGCTTAACAGTGTCCACATATTGTGTTTGTGTGTGTGTTTTTTATTTTCTGTAAATTACCTTTAGCAGATTCTGCAAGCTGTCCCCTGGTCCAAACAATGTCTGACATACACAGCGCTTGTTGGTACACCGCATGCTATAAAAGCGTAAACATTTGCTATCATAAATTGTTTTAGCAGAGGTATCTCCAAGTATACTTTTGCTAATATAATAATGATAAAGCTTACTGATAAAGTCTCTGTTGGCTATCCACGACTTTTTTGACAGATTCTCTATACAACATCTGTCAAATAAAGTTGTGGATAGGCTATCTGTAAGCGGTGAAACAGTCCCAAAGTAAAGTAAGTTGACGCAATCTGACGATTGATGCCAAACTTATGGCACATTATGCGGTCACCTTGGTCTTAGTTATCTACCTGCCACCAGAGTTAAATACCAAACACCTGCAACTCCGTTGTGCTAAAATTCATATATCGCGCGGGAACCGTACATTTTGCGGGATTAAAAGTATCGTATGTCCTTCCTTCCCCGGGACTCAAAGCATCTCCGCATGTCAAATTTTATTATAATCGGTCCAGCGATTTGGGCTTAGGGAGGTAATAGACAGATAGACACACTTTAGCATCTATATAAAAACTAGATGATGCTCGACCAAAGAACCGTAATTTTTTCAGAAATAAAAAGTATCCTTTGTCCCTCCCCGGGGCTCAAAGTATTCCTATACCAAATTCTGCAAAATCTGTCTAGCGATTTGGGCGTGAAGAGGCTCAGGGGACAGATAGAAAGACAGACACACTTTCACGTTTATAATGTTAGTATGGATATTTAGTAAGAATTTATAATATGAGTAAGGACGTAAGGATTTCTTCGATCAGACTTGGATCGATTATTACCTTGTACGGCTGTTCAGCATCAAAGTTCTTGATGGACCTGATGTGTTTCTCCTTCATGATATCAAACCGTTTCGGATCAGCTTCAAAATTGACGATGTGGTCGATTATCTTCTCTAATAACACGTGTTGTTTGTCGTCGTATCCGTCTATCGTTATCTGTTAACAATATTAATTTTTTTTTCACAATTTTCGTTTACTTTGGTTTAAAATTGTTCGTCACCAAATTTCATTATATTTTATATTTGGTATTAATTATTAAGATTTCAGCACTGCGAAACTATATCTAACAGTGAATGGCACCAGTGCAGAAAACAAAAAGTGCGCCGCGCAGGAGAGTGCAGCAGGGGACTGCCCCAGGTAGCGAAGTGCGCCAGGCAAAGCAGTGGCGAGCACGCCAGGGGACTGACACACTGCAGAGAGTATACTTACACTGAGGCCGAACTTGCCGTTGGAGAGGTTCCACCGTATGCCGGCGAGCTCGGCGTCGTACACGAACTGCTGCAGCCGGTCCCGCAGCACCAGGTCCCATAGCGAGCACAGGTTGCAGTGCGCAGGCGACGAGTACGCCAGGGGACTGACGATAAAATCACAGTTACTATCATTTTACTTTTACTCTCATAATTACTTTTGAGAAGCATTCCTGGAAACTTATTTGTGGCTTACAATAATTAGAATAGTCAATTTCTCTTTTATAATCGCTGTAAGTTTTCTCAAAAAATAAATAAATGTTCGATTAAATCAATGGTTTTTTATTTGCCATATATGAGTATTGTCCAATTATTAGATTTTTTGAAAGTCCTTTTAATCTTTGAGAGGATTTGGAGGAGGAGAGATTTTTTACTGTGAATTGCTAAATTTTACATTAATAAATTTATTCAATAATCACAATACTGGTCTAATCGGCTGCCAGATCTGTATTTTTTTGTGATGATATGCTTACAGCATTTTTTAGGCTAAAGAAAGTCAAAAAAAAAAGAAAGTCAGGTCAAAAAGTTCACGTTCATGACTCTTGATTACGATACTCTTCTAAATAAGTATATTTACCTAACTAGATCCAAGGTAATGAATGCTTTCGGTAGCGAAAATTCGTTGTCTCTTTTGTACCACAATCTCATAAGGGGCGTGTCCTGAAAAGAAAGGCACATTTACTACCCGTTACAAAAACAGAATATGTTAAAAATATATAGCACAAATATTTCTTAAAAATAGCCTTGCTAAACAGTCATAAAACAGCTGAAAAATTGATGTCTTTTGAATGCTCGCAAAAAACGAATGCCGGATGTGTGATGGTCACTAATCCCAAAACAAACAACGATATTAATTTTACTTCTCTTTTTATAACATTCATTGATTTCAAAAAAGGTTTAAAAAAATCGTTAATTTTTAAAACCCTTTCTGAATTTAATAATAATAATATGATATGAATTTCTTAATATATACCACCTTTGTCGTTGTTTGGTTCGTCATCTTCGTTAACGATTTTTTAAATGCGTGTACGCTCTACACCCTAATATAGTACGTACGCCGTACGTGCGTTCGTCACAAAAACTTGAAAGTAATCGTACCTTAATAATAGTGGGTTCTATGGCGTCTGTGGTGGGGTCGAAGCTGGTCTCCAGGTCGAGGCGCGTGGGTATGAACTCGTTGGGCGGCGGCAGGTGCAGTTCCTCTGTTGGCTTCGACATCTTCCATTGCTAAAATATAATCATCACAATCTGCAACGGTGCTTAATGCCTATAATTCTTTGCGATTCTTGTATAAACCTGTTGCATATTGTGAAATATCGATGCCTTACTGTCTCAATCTCGTATCTTAAAAATCATCAGATGTGAGGTTATTTGATAAGTAAATTGTTTCTTATCAAATTACTTCTTATCTAGTTTTGTACAGTTACTAAGAAAAAAATATAATCTTTTTTTTTTTCTCCTGAAATGTAGCCATTTTTAAGATACGAGGTTGAGGCAGTTAGGTATCGATATGTCACAGGCAAGACGCTTTACGAATAGCGTGTAACGCTTCATTGGAGTTTAGATCCTATGACGTTAGGCTTTAGATACCTTTTAGTTCGTTACCGTAGATGCTCATAGGGCGTTAGGTCTGCGCCTTTAGTCTATTCGTGGTTGGTGCAGATTTTTACAAATATAAAATGTTGAGCACAATATAACGTACATACAACAAAACCTTTTGAAAGGTTATCCGCCATTGCCAGTAGCTGTTCAATTATAGTCGCGTGGCACCAAATCTTCAAACATATTGCAATAATTATAAAGAAAACCACATTTAGGTTTTTAATTTTTTTATGATATTTAGGTGGCAAGCGATCAGGCGGGTTGCCTGATGGAAAGCAACTTCCGTCGCCCATGGACACTCGTAACATACGAGAAGTGCGTTGCCGGCCTTTTTGAGGGAATAGGGAATTAGGGAAGTTGGGCCACCGGTAAACTCAGTCACTGAACGAAACACAGCACAACGCCGTTTCACGCTAGTTTTCTGTGAGGTCGTGATATCACTTCGGTCGAGCCGGCCCACTCGAGCCGAAGCATGGCTCTCCCACGGCAATGAGCATCCATATTATGTACTTGAGATCGGAAAATGTCTTAATTTAACTATTATGAATCTTTATTCGCTTACTTCAATTGTTTCCTTTTTGATGTCTTCTTGTAGATATTTTGTACCGTACCATGGTTCAACTTGGGTACATTTGTCTTCGAAGCATCTGTGTAAAGTACAAGTATAACCTCATTGCCTTGCCTTTGTTCTCATTATTATATCTCGTTTTTATCATCAGCCATTCATGAGTCTCAACTACCTTCCAAAACTTTAGCGTCTAAGGCCCGTTTCAACCCTTACTGACAAGTGTCGGATAGTCTATCCACAACTTTTTTTACAGATGTAGATTAATAGAATCTGCCAAAAAAGTTGTGGATAGCCTATCAGAAACTTTTCAGTAAGCGATGAAGCTGGCCTTTAAACAGATAAATTTAGATTTTACATGTCTATTAAGTGAATGTGACCAAACAACCCCAGGAAAACACAAACTTGGCGACGACGGCGATTCTGACGTTGTCCGGAGTCAGCAGCGCCAGCAGCTCGTCGACGAGGTCCGGCCGCCACTCCGACACCAGGTAGTACGCGCTCATCACATCCTCCATCGGGTACTCCTACACAAACGACCATATTATATATTACTGTGCGAATGTAGAGATAGATCAACTCAGTTGTGCGACCCTTTGCGTCCGTGTGCTTGTGAAAACATAACTTTCATTCATGTGGCAGAGTCGCAGCAGGCGTCGTCCGGGTAAACAAGGTTTACCAACACATAGAACCGCGCGCACAACTGAGTTAAACAATCTACTAATACGTATTGGGGGGTGGTCACAAAGGATGATTGTCCGATCATGCCCGGTCAGGCCGAATACCGTCGCACTTGGAAAAGTTCGATAGGGCGGGCAGCTCTGGGTACCGCGACAGAACCTAGGAGTCATCTTCATAGAAACGGACCGCTCGCGGCTTGCATGTGAGATCTAGTGCCACATCATACGATGTTGTAAGCCTCTACTGCACTGACCTCTATTATATAAGGTGGACTGACGATATCCTTTGAAATGACACCTTTTTACCGAGACGGTTTCAGCGTAGAAAAGAGTAGAAAAAGAACTAAATCTGACGTAATTTGCAAATGGCCGCTTAATTGTTTCAAAAATTTCAAATATTTTGCTTACAAAGTGTTTGACTAAAAGTTTGATGCGATAAAGTTTGTTTTTTATTCGTATATTTTTATTTATATTGAAGTCTGTATATAGTTTATGTTTAAAAAGGTGGTGAACGTTGATAGGTCAACTATAAAAGAGTGTGTTATGTAAAACTCATTAGTTCCTTTCCCGCTAGTCACTGCCATCAGCGCAATAACGCAAATCAAATACCGTACCCAAAGGGTCAAAACGGGACCCTATTAATTTTATATTTAAGACTTCAATATCTGTCCGTCTTTCTGTTTGTCTGTCCGTCTGTTTGTTTCCATGCTGTATTTCAAGAAGATGTTATAGCTAGAGAGCTATTATTTTCACAGGTTTTATGTATTAGTGCCGCCGCAATAACAACAAATACTAAAACCAAAATAAATGTAATAAAAAAGAGGGCCTCTCATACATACTTTTTTTTGCTATTTTTTATTGCTCTAATTTTATTGCTCTAATATGGTACCGAAGTCTTCGTGCGCGAGTCCTACTCGTACTTGGCCTGTTTTTTTTCATCTTATTGCTATGTATCAAACAAATATCTGTTGCAATAAGATAAAAAAAATCGTGTGACAAGGACGACATCTGTCCGTGTATATCTGTCTCTCTCACCTGCAGAGAGTGCGCGTGACTCGTGGCGAGGTAGCGGGGGTCCTGCTCGTCCTTGAAGCGAAACTCCATCGCGAGGAGGTCGCGCTGCTCCTCCCACACCCAACGCTGAGGCCCCACCGTCTTCAGCATCTCGATATACTATAAATAGTTACACTACGGTCAAGCGAAAATGGCGACTAGTCGTGGGCTGTTTAAGGCTCTCTTTCACTCTTACAGACAAATAAAAATGTATTATTAATAATAATAATAACACATTGTTATTGTTATTAATAATACAGCCATAGCTGTTAATAAATGTATTGTTACGTGAGAGGAGCTTGATAGCTATTCGGTTAGTGGCCGTCTAAAACGGATATATAAGTCGTTCGGGTTATGGGCTTTTATGCAGTGCACCTATTAATATTTACGAGGTGCCGTACTTCTCATGCATTATAACGACTTATTCATATAGTGCGCTGTTTACAATGTTAATTGTATTGGATACAAGGTAGTATATACCTGAAACACCAACTGCACAATCTCGTCGATGTGTTGTACGCCGGTCTCTGTGAGGTCGACCTGCACGCCAAAGAAGCCGAACCCGCGCGCACCGAGTCGGGTGCCGCCAAACAGACTGAAAATTAAAACTCTTTATACTACAGATGACCCCCGCAACTTCTTTGTGTCGAAACTGACTTATCGCACGGAAACCTTACATTCTCCGGGAAAAAAAGTATGCTGAGTCTTTTCCCGGGACTCAAAGTATCTCCACAATAAATTTTAGCAAAACCGGTATAATGGTTTTAGCGTTACACGTAAAAGGGAAGGTTACTTGCGCATTAAACCAGTGTGCTCAGTGTTATTGTGTGAATAAACAGTTTTACGGTATCCCATCTTTTGACTTTGAAACCAAAATCACCCTCAAAAAAACTCTACCCCAAAATACAACACCTTTCAACATTAGTGTAGTAGACCCAATGTGTTTGCAAAGTCTTCCATATGCGCTCCCTAGATCAAGTGTAAACTTTAACTGTACTTACTTATTGCACCAGCCGCGAGCTTTGAGCGCCGACAGCAGACTGCCCTGACCCTCGTGACCCAACAGGTGAGACAGGTATTGGCCTGGCTGAAATTTACCGCTTGTTAATACTGCCATTAATCACTACATCTTTAATTTTATTATGTAAAAGTCCCCAATTGTCTGTCTGTATACAAGCACTTACTTCTGAAATTTGTATATGGACTTTATTACTGATATTTCTTAAAGAATATTTGATTAGGAATATACACCATATTTCTTAAAAAAAATCGGTTAAATATGAAATAAGATTTTCGGCGCACCCAAAACTGCTGAATATAAGTTAAAGTAACATATGACAAAAGGGAATATGCATATAAAACAAAATGTATTGAATGCAAATTATTATGATAGGGGGCTAAAAGATATACATAATGACAAAAAATATCTGAATTCTGTTAAGAAATGTGTAAGATATTAGATGTTTAAATTTTCTACCCGTTTCTTTCTCTCTAAACGTAATTTAGTATGAACTTTGTATGCAGCTTGTAGACTTTGGCGTCACTGTTAATATCGGATCTCTCTTTCTGACTTCTTTAAAGGCTTATAACTTTGTTATTTTTAATTTTATCAAAACCTAAATTGGTTTACATCGTTTAAAAAATAAATTATTTCAACAAAGTATTAAAAATCATGCATATTTCCTATTATCTATCGCTCAAAAGGTCTAAAAAAGTCCGCGAACAAAGAAGAAAATACTCACTGCACTCTTATAATGTTTCCTTGTTTCCGGAATAGGGAAATCGATAGACAATGATCGGAGGTCTTTCACCGGATAACAGTAAGCTCTCTTCCTCCTCAACTCCGGAGGGAAGGGGTGGTCAGGCCAAGACGGAGCAGTCACAGATTTGTCCTCTACAGGGGAGAATAGTTTCACCACCATCTCTTCCAATTCGTCGAGGGATTCTGAAAGGAAATTCACGTTGATTTTTATATTATTATATGTAGACCCTTACAATTTTTTAAAACTAATTTCGTTCATATGCCTACAGCCTAGAGATGGGAGACAGACAGCAGTCTTTATAATAGGGAAATTAAGTAGGAAACTTTAATAGTAATAACTATGGACGCTTCACACCACGTCAGTCTGGTCACATGGTAAGTACCTGAAAGACTTGTGTTACAGGTACCATATTTAATACTTTTTTTATACTATACACATATTTAAGATTAGTGTTGTATGATACACATATTTAATACACATCCAACACCTTTTATTACGAATGATTCGGCGCGGTAAAGTGTGGGAGATCCCTGAGATGTCATATACGGAATTCTAAAATTTGTTTCGTTCGCCGTGTTCAGCTCATTCGGTTCTGATGTATGTGTGTTATTTACTGATAGAGTACGCTCTATCAGTAGCCTAGTAGACCTTTGGTTCGCACTCGAGAGGGTGCAGGTTCAAACCCCGGAGGAGGCGTGTACCTATGAGACATTATCCGATCTCAAGTATATACGGATGCTCATTGCCGTGGGAGAGCCATGCGTCATCACGAATGAGCCGGCTCGACCGGAGTGATACCACTGCCTCACAGAAAACTGGCGTGAAACAGCGTTGTGCTGTGTTTCGTTCAGTAAGCGAGCTTACCGGTGGCCCAACTTTCCTAGTCTCCCTATACCTATTCCTTAATCCCCCATAAAGGCCGGAAAAGCACTTGCGACTCTTCGGATGTCACGAGTGTCCATGAGCGACGGCAGTTGCTTTCCGTCAGGTAACCCGTCTGCTCGCTTGCCCCCTAAATATCATTAAAAAAAAAACTAAATGAGCTCTTACTAACCTTTCCCGAAAACAGCAAGCGTCATGATATTAGCAGAGTACCACTTCTGGTGAAACTTGAGCAGCTCCTTTCTCACGTCGATGCCTTTCTGTTTAGGTATTGTTTCTAGTGTGTCCCTGTTACCTGTAAGATTGAACAGTAATTACATACCTTACTAGTTTTTATCCGTGACTTTCCCTGCGTGGAATTACTTTAATTTAATTGCTGTCCATTTAAATCAAAACAATCTACAGTGAACATAATTAGTTTCTATCTGTAAGCAAAATTTAATCGAAATCTGTTGTTTGCCATGTTGACAGACAAATATTTAAAGAAACATTAAAAAATTATTATATCTGTGTGATGTCTGATTTTTATAAGTAAACTAGTAATTCTTTCGAATTTTTTCGGCATAGAGTGGACCTTGGGGGTTTTAGAAGGTAGACCTAACTGGGTAGTCCGATCAAATTGGTGATATCGCCCCCCGGTCGATATCCCCTATATACCCGGGATGCGTAAAGCATTTCTCCATGTAAAAATTGGGAATTTACCGGTGCCAAACTTATGGAAGGGGTGTTGCGGCGAGGCGGTGCTCTTGTTGAGTTGGTCGAGCCGCCAAGTGTCAGAGGAGGCGTTCTTCTCATGCTCAGAGTTGACAGCACTCAGCTCCCGGCCTGTAGCTGACTCCGTGAACAGAGGGGATATGAAGAACTGGGAGAAACTGTGGATATGTTTTTTGTACAACTGTATAATAAAAATAAGAATTTACTCTAAGTACAATAAGCCCCTTATCACATGCAGATGGTCGCCTATGTAACTATGAAAGCTTCGACATGGCACAAATTAGTGCTCCGGCTGGCTGACAGTATACTCACATATCTAAAGCTTTCCCGAGGTGTGCAGGCAACACATCAAAATAGTATGTAGTGTGATCTGCAGATGTTGAAGCATTTGACATCCCACCATGTTCAGAGAGGAACTTGCTGTATTCATTCTCCTAAAAATTTTATTGATAATGAGTAAATACATATCTTATTACAGTAATACTACAAAACATATCATGAATGCATGCATGTATTTTGTGTCAGTATGAAAATTTGAAAAAACACAAACCTCTGGGTATTTCTGTGTCCCAAGAAACAGCATGTGTTCACAGAAGTGTGCCAACCCGGGCAGCTCTTCAGGGTCACTTAAGTATCCTAAAAATAAACAATTCTTATACTATTAACACTTATTATATAGTGTCTCTCTTTTACCTATTTACGCTTAATCTGCTTTACTGAAGACATTTTATAAGGTTAGTTTTATAGCAGTAGAGAATAATTATATTACTAATAAAGCCATTTAGAAAAATAATTATAGAAAGTAAAATCTTGCCAAATCATCATTAATTGTTACAACATAAATACAATAATGGGTGTGTTAAACATGGTTGTGGATTAAGATATTTTAAACATTGTTATAGTAGTGCACGGACTTCACTGCATTATACCCGTGCAGCATACTTATTTCATTGCCTTTGTACGCAGTAAACTGTTGTACATGGCACATGGCCTGCATATGCACAACAAACACCCGTGCCAAGTGCCCTATTGATGCATCAAAGTACAGTTTATCATGTTTTTCTCTGGTATTTACTAAACATACATACCAACATTGACATCAATAGCAGCAGCAGATTTGTCTGTATTGGGATCACTGACCAACAACACCTTCATGCGATTTGACAGTACGAGTCCCCTGAAAATTATATTTTAAAACATCACAATACTTTTTCTTTAATATTAAGAGGCTTTTGCTCAATATTCATATCCATAATGTTAAAATCATTTTTTGGTGTTGAGTCATTAAATATTATATACACACTATTCTTCAAGAGAAGCAACATAATAACAAAATAACAATCTACTTTATAAATCAAAATAATTTTAATTATTATTCATCATTTGATTTTGTTAAAGTTTTTAGAACATACAAAACAATAATGAACACTACCTGTAGTTTCTTTTATCTTCCTGGCTTTTGACAATATTGTCATATCTCTTGAGTATGGAGTGGTTGGTTGTATCAGCCCCTGAGCCAGGAAGGGTGTCAATAGGGCTTTGCCCTCGGCCTGGGGACCGGGGAGCACATTGAGGCACAGTCATGCCTGAGTATTGTCTCCTTTGTGCCAAGTGGTAGCTGTAAATGTTTTCACAAAGATAAGTTGTTTCATATTTTAGTTTCATGTTCTATTATACAATCAAGGTAGCTAAAACAGTGCAGTTTGTAAACTGGTGCTGTTGTCAAACCTAGATGACATATGGAATTGTCATATTCCGACCAAATGGCCATATAAAGGTCTATCAACTAATAAATATAAAGGTCTATCAACTGGCTCATTTTTAACTTTTTAGTATTTTCTACACTGAATTTTATTGATAATGAGCTGCCAATTCCAAATTTACAATAGAAATAAAAAGCAGCAATGACTAGGACAGGGCACCCTGACCTATCTTCTAAGGGGTCAGCTACCCCCATCCCTGTACGTTTACTAAAAATATTGTAATCATCAACATTTTACTAAAAATATTGTAATCAATTAATTAAAAACAACCTGAAAGACAAGTCTAATTATTTTTCTAATTAGATCATACAATTCAGTATTATTATCTAGGAATATATGCCTCAAGTGCTCTACAGATATCAGATTTCCTCTTATTAATACATTTAACTAAAGAGTCTGGTTAATAAGTAAAAATATGTAATCTTATTAGCATATACTTACAAGAACAACAGTCGTTATTAAAAGAATACAAGTTGATGTTAACCAATGTATTCGTTAACTTTGTTCGATATGGTGAACGTTAAAAGATGAGAAGATAAACAAAAAATGATCTGCAAGCTACAAAATCAATAATATAAACACTCGATCAGATGAACTTCTAACCTATGTAAACTGGTGCGATACGTAGTTGGTGAGAAGCTATAAAAGCTTATGAACAACAACCTCCTGGATGCCAGTTTGAACAAATTAACTTAAATTCTTATGTAATTTAATAAAAATTGTTTATTTACTAGCTAAGAATACCGACGATGTAAAAATAAAATTTAATTCGAATTGACACTATAAATGTTGCGTCATGATGACGTTTCTTAATTTTAAACTGGAAGCTTCCTTTGCGCAGAAATATTCAGAGT
This sequence comes from Cyclargus thomasi, assembly GCA_026546445.1. Taxonomy (NCBI): domain Eukaryota; kingdom Metazoa; phylum Arthropoda; class Insecta; order Lepidoptera; family Lycaenidae; genus Cyclargus; species Cyclargus thomasi. Next base: position 23,455 of record JAOTAV010019285.1, read on the forward strand.
TCATAAAGCGGCCTTTACAAAGGCTAGTCATTTTTCGTGACCTACTAAGTCTGAATATTTTATATGATAATCTAATAGTGCTATTGAGTGTTTAATACAACATATTGCTATGTTTTGTTGCTACACTCCATAATAAATGACTGATGACAAAACGACAACGACGAAAGAATTCGACCATATGAGTATATGGTCGAATTCTTTCGTCGTT
>JAOTAV010019306.1:0-23659 GCA_026546445.1 Cyclargus thomasi
TATGTGTTCTATTACTGTTCCTTAGCACCCCCACATTGATTATTTTGTAAAAATATTAAATGTACAGACACTCTAATATCTCTGTTTTATAAAACACCTTTATTATATGTATAGATGATGGTGATAGATGATTGTGGGACTCGAAGTATCTCCATTCCAAAATCGGCTAAGCGGTTTGGGCATGAAAAGGTAACAGACAGACAGGCACACTTTCGCATTTATATTGAAGTCTGAGAAGTATGGAAATGCAGCTAAGTAACTGTCATTCAAAAAAATTTATACAGTTTTAAGTAAATGTTACATCTATAACTTACTAATGTAAAGTTTGAGTGCATGTATCGAGGCATTCTCCTCTGAGTGCGGTGGTGCAGCGACTCTTTGTAGGAAGTTAGCTACGCGCTGTAACTTCTTCACGATGTACGCACAGTCTTCACCAGTTACTTTGCTAGTCATCTGAAGCAATATTAGAAATTTAGAAGGAACTCATGCATTCTGGAGTTATATGGTCAGGAAGGAAAACCCGACTTATTTTTATATGTATAATAGATAATTAATTATAAGTCCAGACTTACGGTAACTAAAACAACATTAGTGAAGCAAATGTAAGGATGAATAAATAAAGAATATTTTAGTTTACTATTAATACCTAGATAAAAATACTTACAAACTCCTTGTTATCCGGTGTCTGTGACTTGGATACACACTTCAAATTCCATATTGGGGCCATAATTCTGCCCACGTATATGTACATTCCGTTGTGTTTAGCGCTGTATTCAGCCTGTACAGGGAATCCGTTTTGAGGCTGTTGAGTGACATTTCCCACAAATGATGACTGGTTGAAAATCCCTGGACTCATGACATTCTGGTAGGGGGACTGTGGTACAGAGTTGGGACTAGCTAGGCCGATGGACTGGTTCATTTGAGTTTGATTAAATGATTGATTCATTTGTGCCTGACGCATTTGGTCCTGTGGTCTCGTCATCGGAGTTGACATCTGACGCGGCGAGAATTTTGGGGACGCTGAAATTATTGAAATTAAATCATAGTCTATAGGAACAGGATAGAGCTAAAACGTCAACGAAAAAAGTGGATAACTAACAACTTGAAATCTGCCATTGCATAAATGAAGGCTTTAAGGCCATAACTTTATTTAAAATAAGATAAGAAAATTTGAGTACTATGCATACATTAACTAGATGATGTAACAGATAACAGTATTTGTGCAAACTTTAATGGTAAAATCTAAAGGTACTCTTGTTTAAGTTATCCGCTTCTTCCATTCGTCTTATTAAATATTTTACTCAAATATAAATCTTAAAAAGTCGACACTCGTATAATGAATTGATTTTATATTGTACAATACCTATCGCGGACGGCATCTGCGAGGGCGGGTAGACGGGTGCAGGCGCGACCTGGCTACCGTACAGGAAAAACGCACGCGCCGCCCACTCGCTGATGGTCGGATCGCCGCTCGCGGCCTCCTCACACGCCAGATACAACGCGCACGCGCAGGCCTGCTCCACGCCTTGCAACTATGATTTTTTTATTATTTTAATACATGGTAAACTAGCAAACGGGTAACATGATGGAAGGCCTGTAGACACTCGCAACATCAGAATAGTTGTAGGTGTGTTGACGGCCTTTTACATATTATTTTAAGTCAAAGAAGGTTTTATAATATTAAGTTCATAAACATTGATATTATGTCTGGTATCTCCTTGTTTACCTGGAACATATCTTTGACCGGTTGTGCTTCAGGTCCGCGACAATCGCGCAGCAACGATCGCAGCAAGTCCGGCGCCGCGCCCGCCGACAGCAGCGCCGCGCCCCACGCACTAACCACCGCCCATCGCCCGCACGACCACACCTCTGATACCAGTTAATGCACGTATTAGAACCAGTCAAACACGGGCGCTGCGCCATCGCAGTGTTTGTATGACGCAGTTTAACGTTTCTACCCGATTTGTCTCGGGCGTTGTTGTCTGTCATCGTGAACCCGTGAAGTTTGAATAAAATAATTACATTTTATTACCTGTACGTATTACAAAGTTGTGTTGATCCAACGCTGATGCAGCGTTTTTGTTTTTGATTGATTGATTTTTTAAAATAATGTTTAAAAATAAAAACAGAAAATCACTAAGTAATGTTAAGAATGATAATCTTAAGAAAAAAAAATAAGGCAAACTCATCAACCCAGGGGTTATAGGTATAGTTAACTTACCTCTCTTCGATAACAGCGCCGGCGAGAGATGCGAGGAGTGTTTCGGCGGCAGTGCTGTGAGCGCCCAGGCGGGGCCGTCCAGCGCCAGTACTGTGTGTGCCTCGCTGAAGCCCGCGCCCGGCAGCACGCGCGACAAACACCATAGTGCCTCCGCGTCTCCGCCGCCCGCAGAACATACCATTACTAACGAACCTACAATATTAAAATAATATAAAGTCTACAGAATTTTTTCTAGGTCATTTTTATTTATTTATCATAACATTCCTTTACACTTTTAAGGGTAACAACACAATGAAATCATCAACCATATTTTTTTACGAAGTTTCATTCATAGTGTTGAAAAGTGACTATGTAGGCAGAGTGTGGTGATAATATTATTAACCATTTTCATAAGCTGCACTGTGTACTTGTTTGGGTTTGAGAACGGAGGAATTCGGTGTGAATCCAGGCGGGAGACGCACATGTAGAAGTGTAAGGTACTGAGGCCGCTGGGGTCCTCCTTGATTCACACTGTAAGAAAAAATTATATGTTAAAACTGCTAAAACAAAGAACACATATCATTCCTTAGTAAAGTTGGTAAAGATGACTTAAGCAGTGTTGTAAGCTAAGGGAAAATATACAGTGTAATTGACAAACTTCCTTCTTATTGGAAGTCGGATAAAAGGTTATTACACAATATTACTAGGTTGTACCAAAATTTAATCAAAATAAGGTTGGTTAGTAATTGATAAATGGACAAAAATCAAACAAAAAAATACATATTTTGACATTTTAGTATTAAAAAATTAAGAATTATACTATACATTTTATTGTTTTTGATTGGACAGTAAACTTTAACACCATTTTTGCATAGAACTTACTCCACACTTCCAGCACTGAAATACAGTCTAGCGCCTGTCTGTGTAACTGCTACTAGATTCAAATGGTCAGACTCAGCTTCATCCACCGCCGATATTGCTATGACTGGTCTGAAGTTAGTGGGTTCCAAGGTTCTGGAATATTCAAAAACACAATAAACACAAAATAAAACACCGTTGTACTATTCAAATTTTTCAGTGTAACTAAAAAAACACTATTAATAGATGTTTTATTAATTTTTATACTTATACATACAAGTTTTGTTTCAATCATGTTTCGTTTTCAATAATTGGTTTACATATAAGACAGTCAATGAAAAAAAAAATAATAATAATAAAAAATTAAAAATATATATCCACAGCCGAACATATAACCTCCTTGTTTTTGGAAGTCGGTTAAAAATGACTTCAGAAATAGAGACTTACTTTACAATATCTACTGCTAGTGACACAATTTTTCCTTGTGTCAGTCTAACAACTTTACTCAGACCTTCTCCATCACTGCCCAAATCAAAAACTTCAATGCATCCCTTTTCACTTAATGTGTACAAAATATGACGTGTATTGTCTACTTCTATTTTCACTATGGGGTCTTCATCATAGAGGGCAGCATTCAGGAAGGAAGGTACCAGAAAAGACAAAGCACTATTTGAGTGATTGATTTTCTTACAATGTTTGCCAAACCAGCCTAATTGAGCCTGCAATGAAAATTTGAAATATAGTTACAAATAATTCCTGTTTATATGTCTTATGTAAAACTTGTTTTAAATTTAATAGCAAAATAACAAATTATTTTCAAATCAAAGACATTGATTTATATAAGCCAATAGTGGACTCTTTTATTTTACTTGTTATATAACATTTACTTGAAATCACTCAACCAAAATACATAAATTCATTTTCTGCTCATGAATAAATCCTTCTTCTCCTTATACAAGTTTGTAAATGTTAAAACTGCTTGCTTTTTATAGTTATAAAGGTACCTGGTATGTTATTTCATATAGACATCCATCTTTGCCTCCCATAAATATCCTGCCCTTGCTGGTGGATTTTACACACAACATGGACACACCATCTGTGGGTAGAACAAACACTGGCTCCGGAACAAGATGGATTTCTTCCATTTCTTCTGAATCATCCTGTTTACTGCTTGAGAATGTGACACCTATAAAAAATAATGGGTACATAAAAATTGTATTTAGTATATTTAATATATGTAACAAAATGGAATAATAATTTTAATCTTACCTAAAACAACAATTTCTACCGTAGTAGTAAGTACTAAGAGGTATTTTACAAAGTTTTGGAATACACCGGTCTTGGGTTTTACCAGTCCGACGCTAACAATTGTTTCACCTAAACCATCAAAATAGGCAACATCGGTGCCATGTTCAAATGCCCACACATAAATGTTGCTATCTATTGCGAGCCATACTCTGCTTATTTCTGGAAAAACTCCCATCAAGCAGTGACATTGCACATCTGTCATAATTTTATATAGGAAATATATTGAAAGTCAAAACAATATTAAAAAAATTTAAACAATACTTTTTCCTATATGTAATGAAATCTTGTTTTCTATAATCATACAAGACATTGAATAAACCATAATAATATAATCTACAAATTAGAAAGAGTTGGAAAGAGCAGACCTACTTTATACCACTTTTATATAAATTTACTTGAAAAAGGATACGAGCAAAATGTTCCATTATTTCTGGGGGAAGTGGTACTTTGTTTATTATCTTCAACTGGGACAAAGACTGGTGATTCAAAAGAACAGCTAAGTTTTTGTAGTCGCCGGCGTTTAAACCACTGCATGTTGCTGTCCCTTGAGCAGCTATTCCGGTAATCTAAACATAGAGTTCACGATAAATATCAACTATCACTGAGGATTTCAAAATTATGTATGAAAATAAACAAACCTCCAAAAAAGATGGGCGGGAATTGTCCGAGTTTATGTATCGGTCAAGAGTACATCCTGCGAGTTCTAGACAATCTAACTGCATCTTTGTAGCATCGGGCTGTAGAGGTCTTTCAGAATTTATAACGCTTGACATCTACGAAGTGACTTCGGGAGAAATATTTTAAATAAAACATAAATTCATAAATTTTTAGGTTATGTTGTTCTATTGTCAGTGAGCACTTCTGACATTTAAGAGTTCGTTACACAGGTCCTCGAAATCACTCAACCTTATGCAAAATTATTATCACCCTATAAACATGGCAAATATAATAGCAAAGCTTTTTATCTTTAATTTTAATTAATGAAGCAGTTTTTGAATAAACGGCCGGCACAAGATTTTTTTTCACAAACTCATTTGACAAGTGACAATTGACATCTCTGGTCACAGAATTATCTCTGGTTTATTTGTGATCTGTGGATTCTACAAACTTTATTCTATTTCATAGACTTAATATCTGGTTTACACGTTTAAGTAGTAAATTTTATGTTTACATGCAATGGGCCTTTTTCTAAATTTCAGTTCGTAAATCTATACTAGGTGGCGCAACGATAGACAACTCTAGATTTTCTATTGGTTCCCCACTGATCTGAAAGTAGCTGCTATTGGTTCCCTACTGATCTGAAACTTCATAATGACAGCGTAAATCATGTTCCTAAAATATATCAGTGTACTGTCCAGAGTACCATAAATTACAATCTTCTTTCTTTTTGTTTTCTCATTGGTCCAATATGGATATAAAACTAAGGTCAATGTACTGGTAATAGTATAAGGACACTCTGACAAATATGACAGTTGTCAAACTAAGTAGCTACCATTAATATATTTTTACTGTAATTTTTGTTACTGGAATAAAGATTATTATTATTAAAAGCTCTTTTCGAAATTCAAATGTATTAAGTTTTACATTTTCCTCCCAATTTAGTGGCAATTAATGTTGGTAACAACGATAGTTGTCTACCCATACGCCATGTAGTGGCCACGACAAAAACTGCTTGACAATCAAATTAATAAAAAAGAAAGAAAACGTCCCATTATTATCTTAAAATTAAGTTAAAATTTAATTACCTTTTTATACGTGTAAACCAGACAATAAGGATTGCAAAAATCGATCGCGCGCGCTCGGCAAGGAGATTAAATTCTAATGGAGGCCGAACGCAGAACAAAAATTGAAGACAAAAATATGACCTTGAGTGACGTTCTGTTGTGTGCTGTTTTCTTTAGGGTATCCAAAGTTTTGAATATTCTAGGACAAACAAGTTTTAACTACAGAGAGGAGAGGAGTCTTATTTTAATACCTAGAAGTATAAACGCACTCACAAGGTGCGTTTGGCTTTGGCAACTGGCTTATTATATTACTGGTGATCGCATATTTAGATCGCATATAATTACTATGCAGAAGCCTAAAACTTATAGTTTTTCTTTAAAGTTAGTAACAAACATGTACTAGGAGTGGGATATAGAGATTTTGGCGTTTAGGCCTGCGATCGCCTAATTTCTTTTGTATATAAAAGTTTTTAAAAGATGGCAATCTTTTTTTTAAGAAACTATTTGCTACATATTTTATCACCTCAGTTTCCTTTAAAACCTTACATACCTCTGTGACAGGGTGCTTAGGAACAAAAATTTCTTGTATTCGGGGTTGGTTATTTTTTTTATGATATTTAGGGGGCAAGCGAGCAGACGGGTTACCTGATGGAAAGCAACTGCCGTCACTCATGAACATTCGCGACATTCAAAGAGTCGCAAGTGCGTTGCCGGCCTTTATGAGGGAATGGGAATAGGGATAAGGGATTGGGTAAGTTGATCCACCGGTAAACTCACTCGCTGAACGAAACACAGCTTCACGCCGGTATTCCGTAAATCGTAGTGTCACTCCGGTCGAGCCGGCCTATTCGTGCCGAAGATGGCTCTCTCACAGCAAAAGTAGCCATTACTAATTTCCCTGTAATGTAATGGAGTGACAACATTGATATTGACACAGTTTTCTTAAATAACGTATTTACATATTTCACGATAGTAAATACAGCATCCATAGCAAAACATAAATTGCGGTTGACAAATATTGTAAATTTTGAAATCTTTGGCTGAGTAATTGTTTCAATTTTGCCTGACACAGGCCATCAGCCTACTAGGTGACCTAGATTTTTATTCTTAACTATGTATGTGTTTTTAAAGAAATAAAGTTATTATTAATCCTGTTATTAATAATAATAATAATTTTCTAAAGAGTTTATCATTTCCGAAAAAATATCTCTTTCTATTAATATTGTGTTCCTGATTCTGACTTTTCAATTAACGACCTTGTTTTACTTCGAAATTCTATAACGTGGTTTGTAACCTTACTAAAATAATCTCATTTCTTTATACATATTTACACATACATAGACTACTTTTAACTGTGTCTAAATGTATTGGAGGTATCTTGGTATTATTAATATTAATAATACCAAGATACGTTTAATAGTTAATTGATTCACTATTAGAACTTAATGTATCACAACACTCACAGATCTTTGGTTTAGCAGATTTTAATAAGCGGCCAGGTCTATCGACATCATAGTCTTCAAACCTTAAGTGTAGACAAATTGTGGCATAATTATAATAGTTTGACTTTAAAGATATTATGCCAAGTAATTATAGCCAAGCAACGTAAAATTTTTAATGCTAAATAAAAGTTTAAAAAGTGTTTTTTTAAACTTTTATTTAGCATTTAAATACTAGAAAAGTCTCGTCAAAACTACATAATAGTCATCCTAGCGTACGAGGACGGTCAAATCCAAAATACCTAATGGTCACCCTAACCAACCTTAAAAAATATTTCATTAACTCAACTTACCCGTGAAAATTTACACCACAATTTGAATACCATTCACTTTTACAACCTTCAACTATACAACTCATTGTAATTTGTTCATAAATATACTTTAGTTTACCAGCTAAACACAGAACTAGTGAAATGTTGTCAACAACCGGCAGCCATTGACATATTTTGCTTGTGTTGCTATTAAAAATACTAACAAAATGAAATGGGTGATACATCTCCCATTTCGAGAGTTTAAAAAAACGCGTGTTTATTTTCTTTTTTAGCTTTAATTGTTATGCAACCAAAATTTACCCTTGAAATATTCATCATAAAAGTCCGAAGCGTGATGGACTGACATTAACAATAATGTTATATAAGTTGAATAAGAAGTCTGGATGAGATCCTAGGTACAAAAAACCTAACATAAGGATTACAAACAAAGGATATGGGCGATTACCTTATTTTTTTATTAAAAAAATTATATAGTAGGTAGGTCAGAGAATAATAAAAGGGTCGGTATATTATAAAAACTCATATAAAGCATCTCTTAATACCGCTTTAATTATTCATTGTGCCCGTAGTAGAAATAAACAGTATGAGTTATTAATTAATACTTTGTCAACAAAACAAACGTCAAATGCTTATCGTCACCCAGTTATTATTGTTTGTGTTTGTTTATCCAATTCTTAGAATGGCCAACAGTTTGAGTTGTAGATAGTCTGCAATAAAATCGTTTTATTGTCGCATATCTGAGAAAAGTAATGTTTTATTTATAAAAAAACTCAAATTTGTCTTCAAAAGAATATAAGTAGCTATGATTTACATAGCCATAAAACTATCAAGGAAAATTGGTTTGCAGCATGAGAAGTACGAAATATGTGCAAGAGTCTGGCTCGCAATTGGTGTATTTTTAACTAGCCTGATATGCAAGTTATTAGGAAAGAAATATAAACCAAATAGATTTTTTACAATTTCAGAACCAAAATGTGGAAGTTTCTGATTATCGCGGTCTGCATCAGCGGCAGTCTGGCCCATTTAGACGTGGTCTACGAGTGGAAGGAGTTGGACTTGAAATTCTCTTCAGCTGCCATTAGGGAGATGATGATTAAAGATGGCTCCTTCGTGCCCAATTACAACATACCGGCCAGGATGGTAGTGTACCGGGACAAGCTGTTCGTGACCATCTCCAGGAGGAGAGAAGGAGTGCCCGTCAGCTTAGCATTCGTTGACCTGACAGGTAATTCATCTATAGTTTTTAGTGTAGGTTTTTTCTAATGGTTCAGAAATTACGTTTTGTAAACTTCATAGGTTTTTACAGTTATATTCGCAAGAATGTGTACGCTATAGCAAATACCCTCATTTCATTGAAAGGTTTGCGCCCAAATTTTCGTTGCGCCGAAATTTATATATATCACGCGGAAACCGTAAATTCTGCGATGAACTTTTTTCAGGAGTCTCAAGGATCTTATACCAAATTTCATTAAAATTGGCTCAGCGTCATTAGCATCAACTACATAATGTTATACCTATGTATAGCTGTTGGTGTCACATTGCAACGAGACGCCATAGTAATTTATGGTTAAACTTATTTCTCAATTTAGATTTTTGATCTATTTGATCTATTAAATTGATGGACTTTAACTGCATGAGACATTATCACGTTATCACCATCCATATGTAATTTAAAAATGGCAGCGGCTCTATTTACTTATCCCTGGTCACGTGGCGGTGTTTGACCCTAAGCAGTTTCGAAAGTCACATTTTTATATTTACTGGTACAATTTCTTAATGTATTGAATGTAAGTTTACCAATACTCACATGTTCGTACAGATAGAACAACAAGGTCACCGAAATTTATTCCATACCCGACTTGGGGAGCACATTACAAAGATTCTACTGTCGAACCACAGATCGCTGATGCCGAGAACATTGCCGTCGACAGGTGCGACCGACTCTGGGTCCTGGACAATGGAACTAACCCAACCATAGTCACCTACGACTTAAAGACTGATAAGGTTTTGAGAAGGTTTAGGATCCCCGACGATCAAGTATACGCTTACCTTAATGTTATGGCTGTAGAAGATGTGGACTGTGAGGATACTTACACCTACATTATCGATAAGTACGAGCCTACACAAATGGTAGTATATTCCTGGGCGAAAAACGACTCCTGGCTGGTTATCTTCGATAAGTATATTCAGGAGCTCGCGGTGGCACCGAACAACATTCTTTACGTCATCACGAAGTGGAATTATAAACTTTTCTCCATTTCCACAGAATATCTTAGGAATGAGTCTATTGCCAAGGAAAGTATTAACGCTTTCAAGTACATAGGTACGTTGGGATCAGAGGTACGTCTTGGAACTATAGTTTTTGACTCTCAGACGGGAGTGCTCTTTTACCTTGCGGGCAATGGTTCTAGTGTTGAGCACGGTCACTACGAATTGTCATGCTGGAATGCAATCAAGGAACATAACATTACTACCAGCGGAATTATAAACGCCAAAGGTATTTATGCTTTGAACGATATCAAAATTGATAATGATAGTCTTTGGGTTTTGTCGCTCAGAATAGCGTGGTCGTGGAAAAACGGAACGGATGTGAACTTTAGATTGTTCTCAGCTCCTGTTTTGGATGCTATCAATAATACTGTTTGTAATAATTCTTTGGATAGCCAGACAAGTACTACATCAACTACATTAGCTGCACAGAACAACAGCAACACGTAATAAAAGAGAATTTTAGGATTTCACGAAAAGTTATTTAAAAATTTGACTAAAGTCTAAATTTTGTCGTAAAATAAAATAAATAGACTGAAACAAATACTTTTTTTTTATTTTCAACATCACAGATCATAACATTCATTAGGTTACACATACTTATGCAGTAGGTACTAAGTAATTACACTAGACCGGCTTTACACTTGCTGCTTACTATGGCTTTAGCCAGTTTGTTTTTTTAATTTGAGACAATCCTAAGATTCAAATAATACTGTTTCGTTAACTAGTAGCTTTCCAGTTGGTTGTTCTTCCAATTCGCCGTTGGAGTATATCAACTGTCCCCTCAGGTACGTGTGAATAACCTTACCTGTTAGAACTCTGTTCATGTACGGACTCAACTGTAACAAAAAGGTTTTTATAAAAATTAAAATTAAGATTATGACTGGGATTTGACTTGATGCAAAATTTAAAAGAGCGCTTCTATTTAATTTTTATTACTGCTCAGCTCCTATTGGTTGTAGCGTGATGTTATATAGCCTACCAGGAGTTCCTAAGATAAGCCGCATCAGTATAAAGAAACAGTTAACAATTATAATATGCATAAAACACAAAGGAACAATATACAACATACTATAACAACCAACCAACGACACTGTCCACAGTTACTTATATAGTATTTCACTTAAAAATATACTAGTTTATACACTATACCTTCTGTTTATGAATATTTTTAACTAACATTAGGCTGGACTTTTTCTACATATTAATCTTGGAAAATCGAGGAAGAGCACCAAGCCAACACCTTTTTTTTATTGTTTTTTTATAATATTCGACAAAAAAAATTAGGTATAGTAATTAGCATTACCGTCAATAATAATAAGGTATAAAGCCGACATCATCACTTCACACAATATGTTGATTTAAGTTTTTTTTAAAAGGACCGTATTGGGTAGGGTTTCTTGTTGAAATAATTAAATATTATTAAAACAACGCAACTACCTCGAAGTTTTTCAGTAATTTGCATACAAAATACTAGTTGAGTAGTAATGTAAAGTAATGAGTTAGTAGCATAATCATTTACCTTGTTTTTGTACACGATGATTTCAGGCGTGACAATAAATGAAGCATTTGGATCAAAGTAAATGAGATCGGCGTCAAGGCCGGGCTTTATGGCTCCCTTTTTGTTTTGTAAGCCGGCAAGATGCGCTGGGCCTGACGATAGGAAGTGGCTGACGCTGCTTAGATTATAACCTCTAGCCCTCGCCTCGGTCCAGAATAGAGATACCCCTGAAAAATGGCAACCTTCTTAGTGGTATCCAGTGCACTACATACCGCCGACGTCGCCGACAATTATCGGCAACATTTGATACTTATTTTTATTTTCTGGTGTTCACCACCTTCTCTTTTTCTTCGGACTGATCACCTGACTGATTTAGAACAGATGTTTAATGTCTTCTATTGTTTTCTATTTTAAAAACTTTAACAAACTTACCGAATTGGACTGAGGAAATACCGCCCCATGCTGTGAGGAAGTTTGGTGTTTTATTTTCTATCACAGTTGGTGAGTGGTCAGATGCTATAAGATCGATCCTTCTCTCTTTTATGTACTGCCAGAGTTTATTCTGTAAAAAAATGTAATAAATATATTTTTACATTTAAAATATTAATAAACTAAGTCTCAACCCCGAAAATCACGTTAGGTTAGGTTAGTTAGTTATTCCTACAGTCTACAGAAGACAATATTTTATTCTTGACTGATACCTGTAATACAAGTTCTACAGGTACTTAGCTCGGGGCCAGACTCACGTGGCGTAAAGTGTCCGTAGATATTATATTTCAGAATTTTTTAATATATATTTTAATTAAATTTGAAAATGCTTTGCAGATACTATAACGTCTGTATACAACAATTTCAATGTTATTAAGTAGTAAGTGTACCTTGTTAGTGACGTCCCTAATGGGCGGTGCGCACTTATACTCGGTATGTCCAGGCGGGATCTGCTCTGAGCTAAGTGTGAGGTAGTGGTGGCAGGTCTCCGCGGTGACGCCGCCTCGCCAGCGCTTGGAGTTGGCTGCGAGACGCTTGGCCCGTGCTGCCTCGAGTATGGGTATCACGCCTTCCGCAGACACGTGCACAATGTGGACGTGGACACTGTAAAATAATTAATATGCGTTAAGCACTTTCAAGTTTTTAGAAAGTCCATCGGACATGGACATGTGGCATCGATGAAATTGAAACAGAGCCAGTTTCAGTGACGGTCCAACGTCAACAGGCTGGACAATCAATGCAAGTCCATATTTGTCTGCTGGGTTAATCAATCAAGCAGGCCCCCCATCCGGCTATAAATTATTTATAGCCAGATGGGGGGCTATAAAATATTTTTAATTAAGTTATCAAATAGTATGAGTTCAGATACTCCTTTGGGTTTTCAATTTCCCAATAGGTTCAGGAGTTACTAAGATTCCTTTTTTTATTTTCGACATTATTGACTATATAATCGAATCTAGGTCATCATGGCACCTATAGTATACATCAGATAAAATAATGCGATGAAAAATTATTTATTATTGCATAACTGTTTTTCTTCAAGATGCCCCAACATTACAGGAAATTGATTAGATAAAAGATGTCTATAAAATATATCTTGAGATCTTAAGATTATATCATAAGAAATCTCTATTATAAGAAATCTCTCTCGTATTAAAACATCTATCTATGATCAATATTGTGAGATTTCTTACTCGTAGTTGGGAATATAGCTGGCGATTAGCGAGACAGCTTCCACCTCCATCTCCGGGGGTCGAGTGTACAGGTATGTGCTGTACAGAGTTGGATCTGTAACAGTACGATATGCCAGTAGGAACGATAATTTTATTTATAAGTTCTACAGACCTACATGATGATCATTCGTTCGTTTTGAGATTTTGCATGAGTTTCAAATTAATTTTGTGGAGCAGAATTAACTTATTATAAATGTTTTTACATCGTAGATATAAAACTATCATCAAAATGTTAATGAATACCACCGAAAAACAGCCCTACCAACCATTTTATAATTATAGGTCTTAGCTTGCTACTAGTAGCCTACACTCAGAAATAAAATTGCTGCTTAGTAATAAGACAGCCTCTGTGTACCATCACTTAAGTTACGAGTATTATAAGCTCTCATGTTATGTGTGTAAAACTGTGATTATGCACAATAAAGTATATTTTCATTTTTTCATTTCATATAAATCCATTACTACCGAAAAATATAATCTGTAATAGATAATATGCAAATAATCTACTAACCTTTGCAATTACAGGTTTCGGAATTGTTCAGCGCTTTCTCAGCGTGAAACTGTAAAAGCGAAACAACGAATCAGTTATATGATATACCTAATGATTTTCGTACACTCGATAAATTGACTATTCCTTAATCATTAGGTATAATATATAGTTATTATATATTATACATATATTATATATTAATACCTAATGGTTTTTGTACACTGGATAAATTGACTATTCGTTTGAATTTTCATACTTTACGAAGTAAGATGTATACGAGCGACTTTTAATGTGTAAAAGAAACAACCTTTAATATTCATTCAATTAATCAAGATAATAATATAAACTTTATGCAACTGAATTATCAATATTTTAACAAAAGCAAGGAAATGAGGATTTAACTTCGTAGTAAATAAAGAACAATGTTTATTAGCTTATACTTGGGCTTAGCTGTAGTCGGATAACATGAAACTTCACTAACTCACCGCTAAAACAGTATTGGTTCCGTTTAATACATTGAATACTTTCTCAAGTTCATCGGGCTCCACATTAGGAAACTCGGAAACGCCGCTGTCAATTAGAAATCCTTTGAAACCAACCACTCCCGCCTTCACCAGTTGCTGCAGCTCGGGCTGAAGGTAAGAAGATATAGATTTATTATCACACTCTCGCTGCTTTGCTCGCGTGGAATTTGAAAATCGTGTAAAACACGAATATTCTTGTAAGATCTTTTAGAAACATGAAATTTTCCCACGAACAAAAGAAGCCTACGTTACACTCTATCCTCCAAGTAAGTCTTCTAAAAATCACGGTCGCACAAATAATATAAATATAAAGGCACAAACAAACACTTTCCCATTAATAATATTATTATGGATCTTTAATGGATAAATTAAATATATTATAATAATTGAATTCATAATCGGAAGAAGCAGATAACTATCGTCTTAAAAACTCTCAGATTTTTGCATTAATGAACGCTAATAGACTCGAAAAGTTAATCGAGATTAAAATATTGTAGGTTTGATGTATACCTAGATATACTCTAGATATATCTAGATAATATAATACGTAAAATACAATATTTGACAATATTTTATTGAAAAAATAGTATTTACTCGAAGGTTGCAAAATGTTAGTTACCCGCTTCTTCTCTCCAACTCCAGGCTTAGAGAATTACCTTAATGATTCGTGAAAAGATTTTAAACGTTACTTTTATGTCCATTTAACTTGTGGGCTTATTTCCCTGATAGGTCAAACATTTTTTGGCTTGTTAAAATGAATGAGAACATTTGTATCGCATAGTTAGTATGCTAATCAGCAAATTACTATTTTGTATGCTCCTTTGGCATGCAAATCAGCAAGAAAATTATTGTATTGAAAACAATAAGGTAAAGAAATGTTTGTAACATTGTCTCGCCTATTTTAAACGCTTATTCATGACAGACTATTTTAGTTTAATCTGTAACGAGACCGAAATAGCTTACTGGCAATAGTTACGTGCATGTATTAATTACATTGATGATAACAACGTAATGTCAATGAATTTAAACAAAGATAATAATGCGAAACTATGCTTTTAACAAAGGTAGTTCATTCAATGATTTTACCTATAATTTATAAGTAAATGAGTAAACAATTAACTAGAAATCATTCACAAGTATTCTAAAGAAATACAAAAAATATGCATGCCCAGTTTTTCCCTTTCCTCTTCCTAAAAGCCTTCGAATCCTAAGAATTTGTATCTTAAGGATAAGCAAAAATATCTATAAGATTATGTATTAAAGTAATCTATCATTATGTTTATGTTTCCATTTGTGGACCAAAATAGAAAAAATATGCAAAAACCCGTATTTTAGTACTTTCCAACGTATAAGTACCAAAATCTGTGCCTATATTTTCAGAGACTGGCCAGATATTAAATTGTTTGTGTTTCTTTTTATTACTTTTGTTTATTATATACACATATATTATTTATAATTTATTATACTTCAATTTTCACAAATGTTTATTTATTTATAATATTATATTTATGTAAATTTGATTTATTTATTAACTTTATTGTATTTCCATTTTTGTTAAATTATTATGCTATGTGTTGTATTTCTGTCAATCGCTTGGAAACCTGAGGGCTCACATAATACCAGGTGTCATGGTACAGCATCCTGGACCACGATAATGTACCTGAGTGGAGTCCTATTCGACAATTTTTCGCATTGCACCGCCTAAAACCTTACATAATGTTATTGCTGTATGTATAGCTATTATACTACAATAGACATAATATACGTTAAACATTATTATGTACTGCAAAATTTGTTTTTTTTTTTGTTATATGTAGTTGTGCTCTTTTTTTGTCTTTGTTGTCTGTCTTACCTCCGTTGTGTTATGAAAATTTTTGTCGAATAAATTTAAAATATGGCATCGAGGATCTACGCATGCGTAGCATCCCTACGCAGCGCTACGAAAGGGCCTACGGGATATATTCTCTAATGCGATTTTGTATTTTTACACCTTTATAACTTAATGTACCTTGTGATTTTCGTCAATCCTTTTTAATCCTTGTACACAAGCTAATTTCTACACTTACTCGCAATTATTTACTTGTACTCCTTTACAATTACACGATAACAATATGAATAGTATAAATTATAAAGTTTGAAGTTCCATTAAAATTTTTAACACTTTAATGAAAAATATTATATTGATATGTTAGCAAATATTTTACCTCATTATCAGGTATGACACCACCCCAGAAGGCGACGTCTACATACACCTCCTCTCGCGCCGCAGAAGCCTTTATCCTAAAGTTCTTCAACGTTGTTGTTGGTGGTTTGGAATTTCTGAAGGGAAAAACTCTTTGATTTCTATTTTTAAATGACTTTTTAGATGTACTTGTTTGATAAATTACTTTCCCGGGACTCAATTTATCTAAGTATAATGGGGGAAATTGAAAGAGAGCCTGTTGACGGACCTACGTCGTTTGGTCGTAATATGTCAATCCCGTGTAAGTCGTGATCTGTCGGCTGGGTTTGACATGACCCAACCAAATTAGTTAGATCCACGATCTATATCTGTTTCAACTTCTCTGATTGTACAAAACTTCAGCAAAATCGGTTTAGCGGATTGGATGTGAAGAGGTACGAGACAGAGAAATATAATTTCGTATTAAGTACGGGAGAATGTATTATTTATAGTGAGAGTAAGATTAAAGTAAATGTTTCTAAGATAGAGTTCTTTATTGTTTTTACTACTTTGTATATACGAATACATTTTACTGCGCATCTAATGAAAGGTGGCGGTAAAATTTTTGGCCATTTTCAGTTTTACTACCATGTCATTCAAAATGCAATTTATGATTCGCCCTAGACTCACACAGGGTTCAAATTATTTCACTAATGTTGTTTAGTATGCATTCTTTACGAAAGCAAAGATTGTCAAATTTATTGAAAATTTGGTTAAAAAGTGGGATTACTAAGTGTCCACGGGCAACTGTAGAAAAATGTGTTTTACAAAGTGAAATGTAAATTATAGTTTTAAAGCATATAGTTTAATTTTGCTACGTATTTATAATAAGTAGAGGTCGCCCTGTGGTCGACATTTGACCATAAATACTTGAATTTTGAATACATCGTGTAGAGGAGCTATAAAAAATATTATATATTTTTATTTCAATCACAGACTTCTCTTAAAAAGGTATTGTGTAACATAGCATGATGCGTTCTCACAATGGCATGTCGACGATGGTGGTGAACCCACCGACGGCTGCAGCTCGGGTGGCGGTGACATAGCCCTCCCATGAGGTGCGGCCCGGCTCGTTGACGTGTACGTGCGAGTCTATCGCGCCCGCCATCAGAGCCAAGTTACCACCGTCGATTATCTGTAAAAGCCTATTGTTTTACAAAAAAATACATTGATCCAGTTTTTTGGACCTTATAAACAGATATAAAAGTTTGTTTCGTAAATTTAGATGCAGCTGTATATACCTGTAACTAACACTATAGTTAGTTTTAATATATTATGTTTGGTTAATTTTTATTTTTTTTCATTGATCTTCTATTTCGAGCTATTGCATGCAACGAAACTTTTTTCTTTTGATTCTCAAAATATATATTTTTTTTATTTATAGATTTTAAAATAAAAATGACGTAGCTCTACTTAATTCAAGTTTTCGTGAACCGAACGACCTTCGTAGACACGTTTAAGGAAATGGATTGTAAGCTGTATTTTATTATTAGTATAAGTATTTTATTTTTTGAGAGCTCTTAAGAAATTAATCAATATTAAATTTTTTGACAGAGACAAAGAAAATTTTGTTTTCTCTATATACATATAATTTTTGTATGCGTGTTTGCTCTGCACTCCTTAATGACTGGACCTATGTCGATAAAAATAGGTATTTATAGGTACATATGATAATTTACCTCCAGGGAATGTTCTTCAGCCAGTACATCATCAATAATGTCCCTGGACAAGACTCCCTCTATAACACCCTCGGCATCCACCAACACTCCTCCATCGAACTCCGTGGTTTCGGTGACCACACGACGACTGAGGAACAACCTTCTCTTCCTCTCTTTATTAACTAATCCTCTACATGTTATTTCAGCTGCTACACGACAAAATAAAATTACTTGTTAAAAATTTTTTTCTGAATTTTTTATACATGATTTAAAAACTATTCTAAATTAACAAGTCTGTTGAATCTATATACATTAAGCTTTTGTTAAAAAAACTTAAAATTTAGCTGAGGAACATTTTGTAAGTATTTGTTTATTTACCCAAAATCAGTACTATTCCTAATATATAAAGTCGTCTCATTATACTACGTTGTTCACTTCAGACACTCTGTTTCCGAATGAGCGCTCTCAAAACGGTGAGATAGGTAACCGAAACAGATTATAATATTATCCGAGGCCGTATTATCTATACCAATAAAACCGTACAAAGAAAGACCGTGAATTTGTTTGTCAGCTTGTTTTGCATGTTCTTGGTATTTGTAAAGCCTGTAGAAATATTCTTTCTTTACTCTATTTCATACTAACTTTTGCTTCAGACTTCTCTTGTATTTTCAGTAAAAGTATAAAATTTATTTGTTAGTAAGCATTGAATTAGTTCTGAAACCACGATCCGAACGAACGAACGAATTTACAAAGCATATTGCAGGATATTATCTGTCTGCAGTTTGGTGTAAAATTGATAAAAATTGCGTTCTCTGTAGTGCAAATGGTTATGGTCCACGGTGCTACAAGGATCGAAAAACTGCAACACTTTATAATAGTATGGACCTCTAACATTTCACATTATGTTTTTGCAGTAACACCTAGATTAGTATTTTTCCTTGCCTTAATCTGTTTGTGCAGACGTAATTTTACATTAAATATAATATACCTATAGGATTATTTTGTCATGATAATTACTAAATCGTTTTACATCTTTGCTTGGCTTAGTAGTACTTACTTAGTATATAATCTTATCCGTCGAATTTGACTCTTATGCATAATTTTATTACCAAATGCAAAGTTATTTCATGACCTATGTAACAAAAATAACGGGTATTTTCGCTTGTATCTAAATTGATTACTACTTACGACTTATTAAAATTCCAGACTTCTGACTTCTGACTTGCGCGGGCAACACCAAGATAACTTTTTAAGATAGTATAGCAGGCTAGTATCAATAAGACAAAACTAGCTCTTTTTCTTCACATCTAAGTAAATTTGTATTTATGAAGCTAAAAGTATGTACCAGCTTGCTATCTTACTGTTACCTTCTACCTGCTAGCTTCCTTTTCTAGCTTGGGAGACCAGCTTTGTACACAAAGCTAGTCCCGTGTATTTTTGCAGTATTTTATTCGTCTTAGTTATTATGCTAAGATGAAAATAATACTGTATTAAGCCCGGTATACATAATAATGTAGGTATCCAAGGTTATGATGTTGTGTGTAAGTCAGTGTAAGCCCCGAAAAGGTTTACACGAGCCGATTTTCGTCGCAAGTCGCTTTAAGGTACGAGCAGACATGGGCGCAGCTTGCTGGGCCGTGCCGGGGCGGGTATCGCACACGTTGACGGAGCTTGCTGGGCCTCATCGCAGCCGATTTTTGCGCGACGGATTTCCGTCAATGCGACGAGCCCCGACAATACCCGACGCACCGCGTCAACCGTGTCCTATAGCGCGGCGGATTTCCGTCACCGCGAAGCGTCCCGGCAATAGTGTTGCCAACTAGGCGATTTTTCGCCATTAAGGCTACTCAGCACGAGAATCGGCGGCGGAAAAATCTAAAAGGCGATTTCAATTCCAAGCCAATTCGGCTACTCTAGAGAAAGTTTATGTTACAATCCCTAGTCGGCAAACAGGCAAACATGCTGCGCTGCTTATCCCGGTTCCCGGCTTTACGATTTTTAGCGCAACAAACGATTTTTAGCGCAACGGAGTTGCGGGCACGGTCTAGTTGTAAATAAATTGATTATAAAAACAATATGACGTTATTTTATTCATGCTGATATTTTGGTGTTTGAGCTACTTAGGCTACTGCAATCTACAGCTGAATTTCAGCTATACTAGGCTACTTCATGCATGTGAAACGGCGCTATTTCGATGAATCGATTTTAACGAAATTTTTGTTATATTATAATATTGTGAAAGTATGTCTATCTGTCTGTTACCTCTTCATACCCAAACCCAAAACGGATTGTGCTGAAATTTGGTATAGAGATACTTTGAGGCCCAGGAAAGGACATGGGATACTTTTGTTCCAGTACGTTTCCCGCGCGATAACGCATTTTGGCCAAACGGAGTTGCGGGCTTCATCAAGTGAAGAACTATATCAAAGCCCGGTTGAGATGATGATTGCCCTATACACTACATTAGCTCCTATTAAAGAAAATAAAAAACCGGTCGTTAGTGAACATGGATGTCAACAAAGTATATTAACACTTAAATTAAATATTTTTATTTATCCAAATCATACATTTAATAAGTATAGCTCTTTATGTGCACTACTTGTACGTGAGTCACGTTATATATTTTTTAATAGCAAATGTCCTTTTGGAGTTTCCAAGACCTGTCCATCTTGATATATCAACTGTCCACGAAGGTAAGTCTTCTTCACAACACCTTTTAGGGCTCTTCCGATGTATGGGGTTAACTAAAACAAACAAGTCTTGAATAAGATTGAAACCAGCTTAAAGATTAGCACGGCGACCGAAGAATAGACAAAATGACAGATAGTTGAAATAAACTGACAGATTTCCTTTGTTCCGTTTCATCCGTTACTTTGTCTATCTTGCTGTAGAAAGAAACACTTTCTAGATCGCTATGACCTAGAAAGTGTTTCTTTCTATTATATAGCTAGGGCCACAAGAGGTAGACTAAAAAGGAAACCCTAAAGATATATTTGAAAATATTTTGATGAGTAAGAAAAAAAATAAAGATAAAGTTTTATACAGAGCAGTGGCGTAACTACAAGGTGGCAAGCAGGCAAAATGCCACCGGCTCCCAGCTGGAAGGGGCCCCCGATCAGCCCACGCTAGACAAGTGGCAAGCGATTATTTTTTACAATAATCGCTTGAAACGGTATAGTTACGCCACTGATACAGAGTCTGCAAGGTTTTTTAACTTTTATCTCAATTTGTACTTCAAAGCCTGATTTCTTCATTTCAAAACTTTCTACCCTCGTATAGTCTAAAATGAAGATATACCTTATTCTTATATCTAATGATTTCAGCTGTGACAGTAAACGTATCTTCTGGGTCAAAGAACACGATGTCCGCGTCTAGGCCGGGCTTAATGGCACCTTTGCGGTGCTGCAAACCGCAGAGTGTAGCAGGAGCAGTACTCAGGTACTTGGTGATAGCTGTCAGATCCAGCCCACGGGCACTTGCTTGGGTCCAGAAAAGGGACAACCCTGCAGGGTAAAAGTAAGGAAAAAAGTTAGTGGTGCTTTGCTAACTATTAGTTGCACTATCGAAGCAAGCACATTTAAGAGGCCGGCAATGCACCTGCAACTCTTGCAATGAGCAGAGATAGTTGCCCTCTATTCTGGTTATCTCGAAGAAACCGCTCTAATCTGTACCGAATTTGTATAGCTCATTCATTATGTTTAAGTTTAGTTGTTATTTTTGTATAAATAAAGAATTTTTACTCCTCCTGTTTGGAAGTCAATGTCAGTCAGGTACTCAATTCGATACGGTCGAATTGAGCAATATGTTTCTTCTATCTATCTAAACTGCCTGCTTGTTTGCCCTCTTATTTTATGAAAAAAAAAAGAAAAATGAAGAAAAAAGCTAGGTTGTTCAATTATTTCTGTTTTAAAGATTTGAATTTTGAATATATTCCTAAATCCGTATGCTTATTGCTAGCAAAATGTTCTAATAGGTGATTTCTAATGCCAAATAGGTAATTTACCAAACTGTACCGAAGAAATTCCACCCCAGGCTTCTAAGTTGTTACTGCTTTTCAAGTTGGGAGTGCATGGCGAGTGGTCTGACACTACCATGTCTAACTTGTCCTCGAGCAAGTACTGCCAAAGTTTTTCCTGTAAACAACAATTGCAATATTAGCTAGCAAATTTCACATAATAACTAGATGGTGCCCGCTGCTCTGTTGCGCCAAAATTCGTACCCCGCCTCTATCTTACTTTCCCAGGACTCAAATTATCTTCATACCAAATTTCATCATAATCGGTCCTGTGGTTTAGGCACGAAAGTATTATAGCAGACTGGCAGAGTAACTTTGGCACATTTTACTACAAAACGTATTCTATTTTCTGATTTGGCTTCTAAATAGAACAGTTAGGGATTTCTTTTATAAAATCGGTTATATCGTCCTTAAAAGAAATTCTTTAAGTAAGCAAAATTCTAAATGCTATTGCATGTTATAATATATATATTGCTACGTTATTTCGACTCAGTTGTGCGTTCGGCCCTATGTATAGCTAAACCTTCATTGTTTACCCTATTGTCGGTGTCCCTAATGGGTGGTGCACATTTATACTCGCTGCGTCCTCGAGGTATCTCTTCGGCGGTGAGTGTGAGGTAGTGGTGGCAGGTCTCCGCGGTGACGCCACCGCGCCATTCCTGGCTGCCGCTGGTGAGGCGGGCGAGACGGGCCTTCTCCAACAGGGGGACTACAGAGGCCGACGACACGTGCACTATATGAACGCGGACGCTGTGGCATTGAGTTATTATGTTGAATTTTATTTCTCCAATATTTCGGTTTTGAACATAAGGCTAATTAGATGAGATATCGTGCCATATCTCCCTTATTGAACTGCGCCCAGCATTTGATAATTCTATTGTTTAAAAATTTTGCGCATAAGATCCTCTTTTAGGTAGGTATTAATTTAAGTATTATCAAAAATTAGTACCTTGCAAAGCAAGAGATTTTCAGAAGGATAAATAATGTCTGCTAATTTCAAATAGCAACAAATTCTACCTACTTAGTTTTAGAAAGGCAATTTGTAATGAGCGAGATTGCGTTGAACTCCATTTTAGGAGGACGAGACTCCAAGTATGTATTGTACTCTTCGGGATCTGGAACAGATTTTGTTTATAAGAACAAAATCATTTTGGATATACCAATAATTATTTATATATATTTTTTAATGTAGCAACTCTGTAACATATAAATTTTGAAAAAAGTGAAAACATTGTAAAATGAAGTTTTGGCGGGGATTTCAGAGAGAGACGTTGTGAGTTTTGTATTTTTTGTTAAATTTGTGTTATTTGGGTTTTTAATGTATGATAATGGTAGAATATCGAATATTAAACATTCGTTGTTATGCACAAGTGTGGACAAGTGATACAAATTCAAGAAAC
>JAOTAV010019317.1:0-23658 GCA_026546445.1 Cyclargus thomasi
AATAACCCCCGTGTGACATCAAATTTAGTTTGATCCAGTCTATTTCCTACCAAACAACTACAAAATCGTATCTTGATTCTTGATATACATTAAATCGAACACGAAATAGCTAGGCTACTGAAAAACGAGCGTCAAGAATAACATAAAAAATGATTTTGGAACGTTATTTTTTCCACGCAAGTTTAATTCATATCTCGAGTGCGGTAAAAATAATAAAACAAACATCACTCTCCCTCGCGTAAGGCGAAGCAATTATCCTTGGAAATTATAAGTACCAAAGTTACATCCATATTAAAACTTGAGCATTACTCGGGAAGTTTCGACGTCCATTTGACGGTGTATAATTCCACAAAATACGAAACCCCGATGTGGCCACGTAATGGCCTATATTTTTATAACATATTGTACGAACATAAATTCCACCGCCTGCTATGAGTTACGGCTCGTCCGGTGATGTATCAAAGAATTAAATTACCCCCGTGTTACAGGCTACGGCCGTTTGTCCAGCGCACGCCGTCAACGTCAACGAGATTATTTCGGCCCTATAAAATGCCACTGTGTAATGAAACCTGTCGCCTTGACATAGGCACTACACATTCAAAATGAATCTCTAGAGAATAGAAGACTCTACGCCAATGCAAAAGACGACATGGCCGCTAGATCGATATTGCTAGAAAATGAAACCTGTAGCCTTAGTCATACAGTGGCGTTTTATATTTAAAATAATCTCAGTGATGGTGACGGCGTGCGATGGACAAACGGCAGACAGCGGGTGGTTCGACAAATATCTTATACGGTAACAATAATTCTCCACAAATATCTGTTCTAATTTTGGTTACGACTTCCAGGAAAATTCATAGTGAATGTGATTGGAAATATATATTTTTATAGTTTCATAGCTTTATTGTTTGACGGCAGCATCGCGTGGTCGATCACCGGTCCCTTGGAATATGTGCGAGTAAGTTAGAAATTATAAATATCATGTTTAATACGAATATTAGGCTATTGTTATTACTAGGAGGGTTAGTACCATTTTTGAATAGGTATTTAAAAACCTACTCAAAAATGATAAAACGGTTGATAGTATCAAATGTTAGTACCATCTCTGGGACCATATTGATCCTTACAGACGTTTAACAAATTCAAAAAAACAAGTTTTCTGAACATGACTACACAACGAGCACGTGGAAAAGAAACACCAAGGAGGCTAACATCAGATTTGTTTAGACAATCCGACCCCGACACAAATTAGCGTATGATATTCGGAAAAAACACATTTTATTCTTTATAAAGCGTGGCATATGAAATATTCCACTCTGCGTACTTTCATTCGGTTGAAATACGACGTAATTATGTATGACGTGTCAAATATTCATTCTCCAGTCTCGTTTTGTTTGGGAAATATGCTCGAGTCACTGGTTTGCGTTTTATCTGTTTTTTTTATATAATTCACTGGAGCGGACCCACGTGAGTCCGGCAGTAAAATGTTTAGAGCGGTACGTGGTTTCGGGTATTTACTCTTATTTACGTCAGCAGTAAACGAAGAGTAATATGCAGGTAAACGCCCCGAGGTACGAACAATTTGCGTATTAAGATACAAAACTTTGTAACAATTTTTTTTATGAATTTTCGCTTATGGCCATGGCTTCATTTGTGTGAAATTGGAAAATCGCTTAAAATACGAATATTTAAAGTACTCGTTATTCTTCCAACATTAAAAGTAGCCTATGTTACTCTTCATGTTTTCAACTGAGTCTCTACATAAACCATTCGATTGGTTGCTTCTTTACCTTCGTTGGAAGAAATCAACATACTTTTAAATTTAGAATATTAGTATCCAGGATTGTGTTTGGTGCTGGGGCCTGGCCATGATTCATAACATCATGGGCCCTGGGCATATTACACAAGTGCATGTTTTGCCGTAGGAGCGCCATGCTTCGGCATGAATGGGCCGGCTCGTCCGGAGTGATATCACGGCGTCACAGAAAACTGGCGTAAAACGGCGTTGTGCTATGTTTCGTTCAGTAAATGAGTTTACCGATGACCCCACTCCCGTAATCATCGGAGTATCCATATTTGAATTCCCTATTCCCTCATAAAGGTCGGCAACGCACTTGCGACTCTTCGGATGTCGCAAATGTCCATGGGCGACGGAAGTTGCTTTCCATCAGGTAACCCGCCTGTTGCCGCCCTAAATATATGCTTAAAAACCAGGCCTCATCATAGACGTATTAAAACGCTATGGCTCCTTTAGATATTTAGTGTTTATGAAGAGGGGACACGCAAGCACTATAATGTAGAAGGGCGTACTCGCCTCTGCTCGCGTATCATCGCCTTTAACCAGCGCTTTGATAAGCATTACGTTTTTGTAAATGTTTGTACGATAATCGTGCAATTAATATTCAACGATTATGGGCGTTTATGTTGAGCCTGATTACACAGGGGATATCTAGCGTAGTAAAAATGTGTGGCAGGCCAACCACTTTACTAGTGAAGAAAAGTCACTTAACACCAAGACATCTTATAATTATTACTTACTATTTTAAAAGTGAATGAGTTACAGTTTTAGCCTGTACATCCATACTAATACTATAAGTGGGAAAGTGTGTTTGTTTATCATTCTTTCACGCCCAAGAAAAATAACCAATCGACTTGCTTTTTGGCATAGACATAGTTGAAAGGATGCACTGTACCATAGACTGCTTTTGGTCTTAAAAAAGCATCATCTTCTCAAAATTTCCGAAATCGGATTCTGACGTAAAGCGGGTTAGGCAAAGGCAATAATATATCTTATGACAACAAAAACTAATTATAATATTCGTGTTAAAAATATAGAAGTCGTTAGCACGTGAGGTTCAACCAAAGTCGACCGCGTATTAAATGGTATATTCGTATCCTTCAGGGCTTTATGAACTTTAACTTCCATGGCATAGAGGCGAAGTCAAAGGTAAAATAACTTGGAATGTATGACGTGACCGCCTAGCGTGGCCAAACTATGCCCTTTGAATATAAAATGCTTTTATTGTTCTAATTAGTTTGAATTATTTTGCTCCTATTTACGTTTAACTGCGGATATTTAATGACCCTATTAATACAACCCGATTATGGTCTACCTGCTTAATAATATATTATTCTGTGTATAGTTTTGTATTTCGAATCATTTTAAATATTTTTTCAACCGTTGTGTACTCCATAAAAACACCCGGACACTTCAGCTCTACGTCTTATACAAAAAAAGGAATGGCGTATTATTAATACTTACCTCTATCTACTAGTGTTCGAATAGATATTTTCCAACTGGCATCCTCCAATCTAAATCGGCTGATACGCTATCTGAAAGAATGGAGAGTAACATACATAGGTTACTTTCATTCTTGGAAAGCTTCACATTTCCAAAAGAGGCTTAGAAGAATGTTCGTATTTTTAATGCGATATTTAAATTCCACCGGAGCAAAGCCTCAGGCTAAAGCAAGCAAAAAATTTTGTAAAAATCGTTTCGGAGTAGTAAGGTGACTAACACAGTGACACGAAAATTTTGTAAATATATATAAAAGTAGAACCTAGTTTATTCAAATGTTTATTTTCCTTTTACCAAGTAAATTATAATGTAAGACAGAGGAATTAAATATGAAGTCATCTCGGCTCCAGCGATACGTAAACTTGAGTTTAATTTCCTGGCAAAACTGTCATCGGGGTTCTCTCCGACTTTATAATAAATTAAAATAATTAAATCACTGCCCTTGCTTCGTTTTTTACAAAATTTATTAATTTAAATTATAAGTTACGTAATATAATATTCTAATTAAGATTATGTTGAAATTTATCGTTACTTTTTATTATCATTATTATTTAGGCTTAAAGATGTATTTAAAGAATTCATGGCTAAGCTAATCTTGTATTAAGTAGTATTACTAGTACAATTTATTATTCTGTGGTAGTGTGTTAATTTAAAAACATTTTATGGCAAGCTACAAGATTATCTATATATAATTACGCCAGCGGAAAACTTTATACTCCTTTTTACGAAAGACATGACAATATGTAAGAGCATGAAATTTGTCCCAGTTATACTTGATAAGGAGGGGGAGCGTGGAATACCAATATTATTTTGAAATATGTTTTAATCTTGCATATTTTTCATAAATAAAACGCTACGCACACTTAAAATATGCATACTACAATATTTTGACATGACAAGAAAATCATATACGAAATACTTTTGTTTATGGTAGAAGTCTGTGATTTTTTTTAATATAATTTAATGGCCTGGTGACGTAACCTTTATGCCGAATCGAAGTCTGTTATTGAAATGAAAAAAGATTTTTAAAATCTCCTCTACACGATGAATTTAAATATCGAATATCGACCACAGTGCGACCTCTAGTAATGTATGAATGCTCAATGACGCTCGCAACTTTTATGCGCAAAAATTTATTTATCGCGCGAGCTCGTACTTAATGTACATTTTTCGGAATAAATAGAATGAAATATATTTTCTTGGACTTACTTCTAAGTACCTCTTTACTAAATTTTAATCGATTCAGCGGTTTGGACATAAAAGGGTAACAAATAGAAATGGATACACATGGGATTGACATAATTGAATACGACTAGATCACGTGATTTTTCGTTTGTTTATGTCAATCCCGTACAAAAACACGCCAAGCGATTATTGTAAACGATACTCGCTTGACACTTGTCCATGGGGGCTTGGCATTTATCACAGATTACTATTTTCATTTTATATGTGTAACATTTAAGAAACCTCGTCACAAAATAATACCAGGAAAACATTAATTACCAAGATACTCATACATAAAGCGCGGTTGGCACAAAAAATCGTACAACGCACAGCCCGGCACGGGTGGCTGAATTTTATACAGCAAATATTGCCCGAACGTGACTCCAGCACCTCCTCGCTACAAAACGCTGTAGGAGCCTGGTACACTCATGGTCGGGGGAAACAAATAGCGACCACGTGACCTCACTGCGAACTTACATTTTACACGAGCGAATTAGCAGAATAAACGAATTCGAACCGCAATTAACCTCGTCTTATTGCCAATGTATCTAAATGTAATTATGTTAGAATAAGATTACG
Organism: Cyclargus thomasi; assembly: GCA_026546445.1. Taxonomy (NCBI): domain Eukaryota; kingdom Metazoa; phylum Arthropoda; class Insecta; order Lepidoptera; family Lycaenidae; genus Cyclargus; species Cyclargus thomasi. The sequence goes on from JAOTAV010019317.1 coordinate 5,102, forward strand.
ATTTGTATTAATATTTAGGTAACCGAAATAAGAGTTATCGAGGCCTCACATGTGATGTTAATTAGGAAGTTTCACCTATAATCACTTACGGGAGTGTTTTTATTGCTTTCATAAATATTCATAATATAGGAGTAGCACACATGTTAAGCCCATATTAAAAGACTACTAGCTTTTGTCCGTGGCTTCGCTAGCATGAATTTGAAAATCGCACAAAATAACTTTTCTGGTTCTTTGAGAATTCTATTTTTTTCCAAAATAAAATATACCCTATATTTCTCATGGATAATGAGGCTTTCGTTTGTTTAAATTTTTGAAATTGGTACAGTAGTTTTTGCGCCTAGTCAACAAAACAAAGTGTTCCTTATAATATTTGTACAGATTAAGCCTTGATGTTCATATTTTGTCAAAGTTTTACGTACAATAGAATATTGTGCCCTACTCAAAAATATAACAATTCAAAGAACTCTATAGCGAACTACAATATTGACACTCCAACGGAATAAAGGCCTTTGGCCAGCAAACACAACTCACGAATTCTTGCGACTCTCAAAGGGGGCATTAAGAGTAGTGTTGCTACAAAAATTCCCGTATTAATATTGTACCGAGTACAGTACAGTTGTAGGAACATGCAACAATAGTGTATTCGCAATGGAGACTCTAGGGTTCCGTACACAAAAACTTGATCGCTCTAGAATTGTATAACTAAAGGAGTAGTTTATAAATTGCTTAATATAATAGTTAATTTACATGGCATTTTAAATTGCCGTAACTTGGATCACATCTTTAAATAAAACGTCAAAATTTGTATAAAATTCCGTGGTAAGTTATTTTTAATCCGACAATAGTAAATACTGAGAATTAGACAACTGTCCGCGGTTTACATCCCGATTTCTTATATTGATAAGATTAAGTAAATCTGTCTGTCTTTTTATCTATAGGTGTCCACAAGTATCGTGATACCACCGCAATGAAAATTACCGCAAATTATTTTCTTCTGTCACTAGAATCAAAATAATTACAAATATAACTATTTAGTTTTGCACGGAATCCTTGATAGTGTAAGTCCTACTCGCACTTGGTTGGTTTTTTATTCATGGTGACTTGCGACCCGGTACCAGACATACAATTCGGGGTTATTTTACATCTGAATTACTATGAAATTAAACCTTATGTGATCGACATAAAGGTGAAGTGAGATATTCAATAACTGTGGACGTCCTACACTTGGCAGATGTCTTTACGACCGAGCCGGAAAATCCTTCGATTGTTGATGCAAATTTTTTTACACGCCCGTAAAACGGAGATGTTGCTTTTGTGCCATAAATATATTTATGTTTCAAATATTTTTACGTCAACTTTATAAATGTTACGTTCATTTTAATGTTGTTGTATATAAATACAGAGGCTGTTTTTTTATTAGTTTATAGTGTTTCGATTTGCTATTTGTTATTTTAAGTATCTTAATAAAATACGCGTTTCCATTACATAATGATAGAACAATATGATATTGAAGGAGTCATCTCGTATAATATAAAAAACCGGATAAGTACAAATAGGCCTCGCGCACAAAGGGTTCCGTATCATATTATAGAATAGATAACAATTGTGTTTTTTGTATGAAGGCCGACCTTTGTAAATTAATTTTGTTTAAATGTTATTACTGATTAGTTAATACTGTAGTAATAACTGATTGCTGAAATGCAACTTAGTATGTTGTGAAAATTACAAGCGCTTGTCTGTTGCCATTATTGAAATCGGACAAAAAATAGCAAAAAACATATTTGTTGTTAGTACTACAAATATGTTTTTGGCATTTGTATGTCACCTTTAAATATTTAATATATTTTGTTTTAAATATATTAAAAACAAAATTTATTAAATATTTAAAGGTGGCATACTAATACCAAAAACATATTTGTTGTTAGTACAACAAATATGTTTTTCAGTATTTGTGTTGCCGCTATAGCAACAAAATACATTTTGTTACTATAGCGGCAACAAAATATATTTTGTTGCTATAGCGGCAACACAAATACATAATCTGTGAAAATTTCAGCTCTCCAGCTGTTACCGTTCTTGAGATACAGTCTGAAGACAGACAGACGGAGAAGCGGATAGATGGACAGGCGGAGAGACATCGAAGTCTTAGTAATAGGGTCCCGTTTTTACTTTTTGGGCGCGGAACCCTAAAAAAGAAGTTCTGAGCTTTATGCCCGTTTGCATGCAGCAAGCTAGTCCTCTTTTAAATTATCTAGGCTAACTTACTCTGGCTTGTCAACAATTTTTAATAATTATTTTACTAACTACGAATTAAGCTTGTTTTGTGTACACGAACGCTAATTTCTAGCTTACTAGCTTAATAATACTAGCTGGATATACTTTCTTTAAAAACTACTCTCATGTATCTCGGGCATAAAGGTACAGCTGACGTAGCTATGCTACAAGCTACGTGGCGCCGTTACGTCGTAGACGCGTAGTAGCCACGTAGCAGGTCTACTAATTTTCGGCAAAAAAATTAATAAAATAATTTTTAGAGTTCCGTAGCCTAAGGGTATAAACTTCGATAACTGTCCATCTGTCTGTCTGCCTATTCGTCTGCCTGTCGCCAGGCTGTATCTCAAGAACGGTAATAAATAGAGAGTTGATATTTTTACTAAATATGTATTTCTATATTATTTCAAAAATAAATTAAATATTTAAGGGTGGCTCTACTATAACAAATATGTTTTTTTGCTATTTCCTTCCTTAATATTAGATTGATAAATTCAATGCGCTAATCATTTTTTTCCCAATGTTTCGCTCTGTACTGGTACGGAACCCTTCGTGCACGAGTACAACTTGCCCGTTGGCCCGCCCTAGCAAAGCCACCGAGAAAGTGTTTCTTTCTACAGCAAGATACGTTGTTACAAAATAACATTGAAGTAACGGATACACTTTGGAAATCTGTCAGTCTATCCCAACCATCTGTCAGTTTGTCTATACTTTCGTGTGTCTACTAATAAACCGAGAGCTGGTAGCAATTTTTGAGTAGGTATTTGAGGCAAGCTGAAACCTTACCATGTATCTCTCCTATTACATATATATATGGGACTGCAGATGTGGCTGGTGAGAAGCGGGGCTAAAAAAATTGGCTTTTGGCTTTCATTTTTTCTATCCTTTCAATATATAACTATAACAAAAAACATATATATTTCCTTAAATATATTTATTTTAATAAAAATTTTGTTTTTTACTTTAGGTAAAATGTATGGTCTGCTATGCCGTATTGGCCGATGTGTTGATTAAATAAGTTTAAAAATTAAAATAGGACAGTTATCAGTTACAAGGTTTCAGCTTGCCTCAAATACCTATTCAAAATTTGCTATCAGCTCTCAGATTATGACGCTATGCTAGCCCTGCTGTAGTCACAAAGTAACAATAGCTATAAAGTAATTAGCCACCTTCGATCGTTTATTTCCAGCAGTAGTCTGGGCCTAAAATAATCTCAATTAAATATGCAAAATTGTAAGTGCAGTTTCGTGTCTGCCTGTCGCTGCATTCGGTGCAGTCTGCAATGAACACGAAGTCGAGACGAGGGCCGTACTTGTAAACCGTTTTGCGGCTCAATCGAACGTATCGAATGGTGCATCCTGCTCTAACTAACGTCAAAGTTATTAGATTATTATCGTTCCGCGACACATAAAAAATTAAACAAAATGCCACTTTGTGACAAGCAATAGTTTTCATTTTATAATGACATTTGTCTCGCTACACATAACGCGGCTCCCTTGAAGTTTTTTTTTATACAAGCGAGCAGACGGGTTACCTGATGAAAAGCAACTGCCGTCGCCCATTCTGACACTCGCGACATCCGAAGAGTCACAGCATGGCAGCAGCAGAGTTCAATCGAATCCAAGGATTTTAATGTGCCGTTTGAGAATAGGGCTCCTGTCTGCGATGAACACATCGTCGGGACAGGTCGAACGGAAATAACTGCCGAGTCCGGACGATGGTTCGAATAAAATATACAGTACAGTCTCTCTTTTGAGTTTATACTAGCAATTGACCGTGGCTATGCTCGCATCCAGTATAAAAATCATGAAAAATTGCAACTTTCTTGTAAGCCTTGTAACACTTTTTTTTCTTTTCAAAAGTAGACTAACTCTTTATTCTTTCAACTTATGCTATGCCAAAAATTTATTGGTTAACTCAGATAATATAGTGGGAGAGAACACCAAAATAAAGATTAAAAATATGATTTGAGCTCACATAGTATATCGAAATACCTTACACCAGACACCTCAGAAGTATATTGAAATACCTATCTAATCATATCTCACGTTATTTGTCCTTGGACTAGCCTCCATACACTTTTGTTGATCGTACTTTACTTAAATATAAGTATAACTCTTGCTACTTAACTAGACACCTGACCGAAACATCACCGCCTCCCGCTTCCCCGTGCAGCACCCCGCTCTTGCCTGGCGCGTCGAGTAGCATTAGCATAAAAAAATTCAAGGCGAAAAGGTTTTTATGCCTGTTCTAAACGTCTGGAGTGATTTTAATAAAATATGGTATGTAGTTAATTGATGCCCTAGATTAAAACTTAGAATCCATATATTAATACGCGAGCGGAAAACTTAGCCCATTTTACGAAAGACACGAGTACATGTAAAAGCATGAATTTTCTCCCAGTTATACATAGTTGATATGGAGGTGGAGCGTGTGCTTTAATCTTTTATATTTTTAATAAATAAAACGCTATGCAGCACACTACAATACGCACAATACAATATTTTGACATGACACGATAATCGTACACGAAATATTATTATCTTTATAATTGAAGTCTGTGTTTTTTTATTGAAATTAAATAGCCTGGTAACGAGACCTTTATGTCAAATTGAAGTCTTTGATTGAATTGAGAATATAATAAAATTTTATTAATCGAATTTCGACCATAGGGCGACCTATAAAAAATACTAGTTTTAGATAGCCAACTTATAGTATGGACCGTATGTCTTTAAAAACACATTTAATTGATAAAAATAATGAATTGATTATATTTATAATATTATGATATTACTTTATAATTCGTAAATAATAATTTAATTTTTAAATAATAACAAAATTAATACAAAACTTTTTTGCCGTTAGTACTGAGAAAAAATGTTAATCAAGCCAGGTGTCATGTTAAGTTGCAAGAGTTATAAGTAAAAGCCAGGTGTCATGTTAAGTTGCAAGAGTTATAAGTAAAAATATAGCAACATAACACCTACTGTTATGTACTGTATTATGTTTGTTGTAACAAAGTAATCAAGTTTCACGTCGTGTAACAAGTCAGCCACTCCAAATGCTCCGCGACATAAGAGCTGAGCTCGTGTTACACGATGGCTTCCAATCACACATTTTAATATATTTCTGTAGAGTATGCACAACATACTCATACAGAAATATAATAAAATTTGTGTGGATCAATATTGTAAAGTAAACAGATTTAATTGATAACAATGTAGAGAAGTGTCTTGTTTAAAATAAACAGGGTTTTATAAAAAAACAAAGAGAAGTCTTAAACTGCCTCTACAGACGGAAATTCCACGGCACTTGTCCATAAAAATTGCAAAAAAAATATTTCGCTTTCAGCGCTTCCACTTTCTACACATACCTATGTATGTGGGCTAAACATGTATTATGGCTTATCTCGTTAAACTCTCAATACATCCATTCGATATAGTTTTATCTAAGGTAATAAAAGCTCCTTTTTCCGATACTTGGACAGACGTAGAAAAGGCGATGGCCGCGGAGTCGCGTCGCTCCCGATTTACACCAACCATACCCGATTTACACCATTAGAAATACCAACATAAATCATAATATATAAGAAATACCAATAAAAATAATTTGGAAAATAACAATAAATTATGAATTTAAGCGAGCTCTACTAGATAAATACTTAAACTAAAGGTTAGTATTTAAATTAGGACCATTAGTTTAATCTTTTAGCTATAGGAAAATGCTTTTCAAAAAGAGGCAACTTTGGATTTTTCTACTATCGAGCCAAGGTTGTCTGATTGTATTTCTATTAGCAAATATCACTCTGATATATCCTTTATTAACACATATATTTTTAAGAATATTACGCCAATATATAACTCATTCGTATTGATTTCAAAAACGGCATTAAACGGATAAGGCGCCCTTAAGAAATTACACCGACATAAATTCAGCGTTGCAAGTAGACAGGTTTATATTTACGGAGTTCCTTCGCCGGCCACCAGGGACACATAAGGCGAGGACACTGCCATTAACTCGCAGTAAACTTACGTGCGCTCCAAGGAGGTATACTATAAAAAAGCACAAGTATTTTTCAGCAAATTAAAAGAGAAAAAGTTTTGTTTATGGATTTGATACCTTTTAATATAATGATTTTTCGTTTTTTTTTTGGCAAAATCTTAAGTGAATTTCTCCACTACTGCTCTTAATTAAAGTCCAACATGGTTTATTCATCTGAGTAGTTTTTCATACTTGATGATTAGATATTAATTTCATGCCATAAGAGCGAGGCCACGTTATTACGTTGCGTCGCGATGCGTTTTCGCAGCGTCAACACTCTGCAATTCACATTGAAGAATGAAACGAACCCGCGGACATAAGAAAAAGGCGCTTAATGACGTCTTGCGTTATATTACCGCGCGTAGCCGTAATGTTATATAACACACAATGCGTTAATATATTCCAACGATGTCATACACCGCAACGAAACGAAGCAATGCAGCTTCGCTCTCAGGAAACAAGTCGGCAACATATTTACTTTGCTATTGCCGTATTTACGAGCGCGAATGATCGAACGCCACGAACGTTTCGCTGAGAAATATTTTTAAAACATTTCATAACATTTAGGTACTTTAATTTCGAGTGAGTACTTCCACAAACGTTATGAGACCGAAATCATTTCGTCGTATATTTTGCGCTTTTATACGCGCTAATATTTTACGCTATTTTTTACGATTTCTAAACTGAAATCGGAGTCATAAGTGAATTGAAAGTTAGGTAAGATGTGTGTGTAATTGGTCGCAACTCGCGTAATGACAGTTCATATTTTAAGGATAACAATTGTAGCAAATTTAAATGAAAAGGGACCATAAATGTTAGATGTATATTAAGGGAAAATCATGACATCAGCATCTCTTAAGCTTTTGGGAAATATCTGATTTAATGACCTTTTCACCAAATTGAATTTTCAGTTTGAGTCAGCAAAATTTTACGATTTTGATGGGACAACAACAATCACAATTGTCACAAGTCACAAGTTCCTTGAATTATTCTCAATATTTTATTACTGAGGAAATATTGTCATGTGTTTACTAATCTAAAACTTATGTGCTACTCTTCTCTAATTATTATTTTTCAGTCTTACCCCTAAGTTTTAAAATAACTCGTTTTTATTTAAACATATAACCATGCCGTGTGTAAGAAGTAGCAGTAAAAATAATTTTCATAGTTCTTTGGATCGCGTGTCTCGTTGTGGACTGAAAAATGACTGGTCTGAGTACGGCTAGCAACAAACTACTCGTGAATTCTAGATGTAATAAAAAGGGACTTGAAACATTAGCCGTCCCGGGCGAATTCGTTTGGAAAAATTCTGCCTTTTCAGGATCCTTGTAACCCGCCGGGATACGATCCGTTCTAGAACAATCTTATTGGTGAATGAATTATTCAAATCGGATAAGTAGTTTCCTTGGTAGCCGGTCGGGTGTACGCCCATCTATCCAGTATGTACGGTTCCTAGCTATTTTTTAGCACACTAAATATTTATATCAACGACTCTCGAAGTCTTATAATCTGGAAAGCTTTTAACCTTTTGGTGTGCGTATCATGTTTCAAAACTATTAATTGTAACACGATTTATTACATCTCATAGATCTGAAAACCATATTATAATTATGACTAATTTTCTACATAAATAGATATCGAGAAGTTCTATAATTGAATATTGATTTACCTTTTCGCTTCGACAATATTATACAGTATTAAATAAACCTTACAGTTAAAATCATTAATTACTAAAATAAGTACATGCCTGCTTACCATATACATTATAATATATACAATACATTAAATTAAATTTAAATATTTTTTTTTACATTAGGTATCATTAATATAATAATTTACTTGAAGTGGTTAAGAGCGAGACGGCCTAAGTAGAGAGTGCTCAACCCCGCGCTTTGTAAGCGTATCTGTAGAGACGGTATTAATATACATTAGTACTTGCACATATTGCTAAGTCTACTTTTTAAAATATTGCTTTTGCTGATAATCATTTTAGAACTTGGACATTACATTTTTAAGAAATGAATTTTTTTTTTTATTACAAAATTAGGATATTGTAATATGCTGCAAAGTTAATTTAAAAAAAAATCAATTTTCAACGTCGTAACTACGGAGCTTACCATTCAATAGTTTAATAAGTTCGTAAATAGAACAATTTTGGGTCTTATGTAACAAAATTAGTTACTAGCATTTACTGTGGCTTTTAACTATCTGAAAATCAAACTTCTTTTATATCCGTTTAGTTGTTTCGGCATGACTATTGGGGCAACACTAGAAGGCATTACATTAACGAATATTACTATTGATAGGTTAAATTAGGTAAATAAAATATACCTCATCTTGATGCTTAAATCAGGTTGTGTAAAATACTGTTAGTTCATCTATTTAATCATTTCTCTCGGTTGTAATGTAAAAAATGTGGCGGCAAAAAAGACTTAAGATTTCACCAGCAATCTTGGTAGTGATTAATCGTCAAACGATGTAACTTAAATCCCTAAACGCCCGAGGTATCTCCTGTAGACTCAATCTGGGATCCCCTAATGACTTCCATTGACGACCTCTGTGGCTCAGTTGGTAAGCGCGTTGGTAGCTTAAGCCGGGGGTAGCGGGTTCAAATCCCGCTGACGGAGCAAGTTTTTCAATGTTCCTGCGTCTTGGATGTGTATTAAATATGTGTAATATATAATAAAAATCTTAAATATGTGTATTCCGTTGTCTGGTACCTGTAACCCAAGTCCCTCGGGTACTCAGCATAGGGCCAGACTAACGCGGTCTAAAAGCGTCCATAGATATTATATTATTATATATTATATTGAATATATATATACTCTATTGCCACACGGAGGTACTTACGTTGTTAGTGCTGTCCAATCACATATAGTATACCCAAGTATGCTATATGATGTGACCTAAAACTGATTTATTATAATAATTCGAGTCATTTGTATGGCAATCGTGCAAATATTTTTTTCTTTCAAACATACTAAATTGAATCCAGGCTATTTTTTATATACCATAAAATATGTTTATTTGACAAAAAATTCTATCTAAATTTTTCAGTTACGCATTATTTTACGTTCGCCAGATTATAATTCAAAATAAAAATACACACAAAAAGCGCAACCAAAAACCAAAACCAACAAACCCGCAAACTCAGTTTACGAACAGCGAAAAAGTATGTTCACAGTATGTCATAGTACAGTGGTGCACAGTAAGTGAACTCTAATATTCCCGCCGCAGCCCAGTCATCGAAAATCAGTGTAGCGTAAAAAAGAGCTGAATGTGGCTCTCCGGTCGAATAACCGCCGCGAATGAAAACCCCTCGATTGAAATGTTTATTCAAACACAATGGGATATGTGGATTAATTACTTTTTTTAGAAAAAAAAAAACTCAGCGCAACGATATCGACTTGAAAGCATTGCGAAATAATTGGCAACATGATATTGGATTACGTTGATATAAACGTGGAATATAAAGGTATATTTTGTAACCATTTGAATTATCATGATAACTTGATGATGGCCTTTAAAAAAACTTATTTAAATATTTTCAAGTGCACACAGCTTTTGATTTTAATTTTTTTATTTAGGGGGCAAGCGAGCAGACGGTTCACCTGATGGAAAGCAACTGCCGTCGCCCATAGACACTCGTGACATCCGAAGAGTCACAAATGCGTTGCCGGCCTTTATGAGGGAATAGGGAATGGGACCTATCCCTGATAGGCGTATTAGGGAAGTTGGGCCACCGGTAAACTCACTCACTAAACGAAACACAGCACAACGCCGTTGCACGCCAGTTTCCTGTAAGGTCCGGTCTCTGGTCGAGCCGGCCCATTAACGCCGAAGCATGGCTTGTAGGAGAGCCATAAGCATCCGTATTATGTACTTGAGATCGGAAAATGTCTCATTGTTACACGCCTCCACTGGGGTTCGAACCTGCTCCCTCTCGACCATGTATAATATATAAATGGACATTATGTATAAATTTTTACTGATCTCAAATTTCAATTAAAGTTGTTTCATCCAAAACAGACAGTCTTTTTCAACAAAATCATAGACAATCAGAACTCGAGAACACAGCGTTCCCTCGAAATTGTGTTATTGACAGCAGTAAATAGCCGAGATCTTTTTTGCATGAAACGGAGTTTATTCGCCGTCTACATCTCTGGACTTTGTTCCTTTATCCGATTGTCGGCAGCGAACTGTTCTGTCGCAGCATTTTATGTCCAACTGCATCTTTTTTAATACACAAACATATTTTTCCTTTATTGATAAATAAAATACTTCGTTTTGCAATGGGATTTTTAAGTTATTATCCAGAAATCGTATTGTATTGTTTAGGTGTATCTTTCGTGTATTGTTTAGTGATAAAACAGGTATTATTTATTTTAAAACCTAGGTTATTTTGTACTCAAATATCTAATTAATATTAGAATTAATAATCAAAAGCCTTTATTTTTTTTAAAGTGAGACTTCTGCGTAATTTAAAAATATTGGCATAAATTTTGTTATCTCTGACAATGAAAAAAAATGACTCCAAGGGCGAGAAGGACCGGTGTCCTAATTTCCTGCTTCCCTACTCCCTTTGTAATTAACTGGCTTATTACTGCTAAGTGATTAAGGAACAAAACTTAGTTTGTAACACCGGTTACGAGTGCGACTTGACTTATTCCATTGACTTATTATTATTAAAACGAGGGTAGAAGTCGGTTGTTTTTTTTTAACATTCGATTGAACTTTTTTATTTTCAATGGCTGATTTGTTTAGGAGGATTTATAAATGCTTCCTAAACAGGCCAAAAGTAAAATGATTTATATATAGATCTGGATCATTTTAAATAATTTTAACATTAAATGAAAAATTATTTTAAATGATCCAGACAAATAAATCAAATCAATCGGCTCGCTGTTGTTTAATGTTATTTATTCAAACCTTGCAAAGTCAATGACCAATATTACGGGCTATTTGAAGCGAAAATATAATAAGCATCGTGCCCCAAAACAATGGGGTCCTCCGTCCTCCGAAGATACGAAAACCACCCGACGAACTTTTATAAATATCCGTCAAAGAAACCTATCGGGAATTCCGGTTACAAACAAGAAAATTCCATTTTCCAAACACAAAACCGGGCCCGCGCAGACCTAAATACCCTGTAAGTAAACGAAGCGCAATAAGTAAATAGCATTTTCCTCTTTGAGAAAATTTCAAAACAAACGGGCGATGAAAAACTCTAAACAATTTCTAAGTGATTGATATTCTGCGGACCCGCGCCGTGTGGCGACCGACTTCGCCCCGCAGAAAGTTTAATGAACGGAACAAATGTATACAAAATTAGAATTACATTGTTACTTTTATACTTTTTTGAAAATGGTGCCTTCGAGGGCTCCGTTTGTATTCAATTTTGTGGGTATTGTTTTGTGATTTCAAATTCGGATGATTTGGAGTAACAAGAGTTTAGCGGTACAGCAAAAATTACATTCCACACTTCAAACACACAAAATCAGAAACTGTTTCAATTGTTTATTACTTACTTAAACGTTTATTTTACTGGATGTTCTTTGATTCTATCTCAAACGCATTACAGTTGACTAAAGCAATTTGTATGTTGAGGTACTTATTTGTAAGCAAATTACCATAAACGACATATTTCAAGCATTCATTTGTTTGTTTACAATCTTGGTGAAATGGTAGGCTTTGCCTTCAGGTTCAACCACGAAATAAGTGGGAAAACTCGCAAACACATTACCTGATGAAAAGTAACTACGACCAACCAGCGACACTTGCAACATCTGAAGACTTTAAAGTTTAAACTTTTTACTAAATGTACGACTCCTAGTAAATATCAACGATGTAGTTGGTGCGTTTCCAATTAATTTGTATAAGATATTAAATAATCTATATTGTGAATAACATAAAGTGAAAGACGTCGTTTTTCAGTCTAAAACTCTTGGATGAAATTTATCTTTCTGTCTAGAGCAGACTGGCCAAAAGACGGCGTATATCACGGAACTTTCACAGCTTTCTTAAAAACTTTATAAGTTTTCTAGCTTTTAACGCGATTAAGTTTTTCATACAAAACAAAAAACATACGCAATGACTTCATTAAATTAACTTCATACTACTTTGTACAACTTGGGTCGATGAGAAATGCCATACAAATTATTATTTTTTTTTGTTTTAATTTAAATTGTGTTGTCTTAGTAATAACAAGGTAGACATAGCCCTTTTAGCTTGTTTGCAAACGCGTCACCGGAACTGGCCTCGTTTTGACACAACAGTACACAGATAATGGGTAATCGATACACAGACATACACATACAAATCCTGTAAATGATTTTTTATGTTTCCGGACCCAAAGATATAAATTACTGCACAATGTTTATCAAAATAACGAGTTATCGATTCATTTGTTTTGAACCCTATAGTACATATTTTCTAATAATACATTTAAACTACATTGTATGAAATATATTTTGTATGGTAATGGTATTTAAATGTATACTGTCTAGAAAAAGTTAATTGTTTATTGTATAAGAGCTTTATAGCGTATTGCTTTTTTTTGGTGAGATGATAAATTCCGATTTTTTTTAGAAATAAAACTCCTAGGGCAAAGAACAGTTTTTATCCTTAAAAAATGCTCGACTCTTGCATAAACGACAGAAGTTTGTCATTAATTAAAAGTTGACTCACTTTGGTATTCTACAGAAGGTCCCTTGAGTCACTTTCGCAAACATCGGCTATAGTTTTTGTCGTTTATCACGGATGTAGATATCGTATCTGATACGCGGATACCTAATCAATAAAACAAATACATTTTCTCTATCGTCGACAGTGCCGTGTTCACGATATATCAAAACGCTGCTTCAACTGTATTATTTTTGTGCGTCACTCCTATTGAGTTTTGGTAAGTATTGTCTTTTATATTTAACTATATTTTTGCCCTTTAAATGAAACTTTATGCTACCCGTATCTCTATTGTGTCAAAGTTCGCTGTTTGTCATGGAACCGTACATTTTCGGAGATCCAATCTTTCCTGGAACCCAAATTTTGTATAATGGGGGAAATTATAAGAGAGCCAGTTGACGGACCTACGTCATTTGGTCGGAATATGTCAATTCCATATTAGTCACGATCTGTCGGCTACATTTGACATAACCCGGCCAAATTACTTAGATCCACAATCTGTATCTCTTTTAACTTCTCTGATTGTACATGCCAAATTTCACCAAGATTTTATAAATGTTACCTACATTTATAAAATTGCAGTGATTTTCGTGCCGCGATTTTTGAGGTTAGATTTCTCTGATTTTTATTTTGATCTGAAGATCTGATCTGATACATCATAGTTGAAAGTAATCAGCTACTGTACTATAGTAAAAAACAACTTATACCGGGTCTATTTCGGGTTATTAAATTGCACAGTACCTATTACAGTATGGCTAGTGGCTACTGTATACAATATGTATATTTAAGGGATATGTTTAATAAATTAGTATGTTTATTTCAGTATAGATAAAAATATGATTTCTTACAGTTATTTTATGATGCCAATATTCTTCATCTAATCTTATCATTTAATCTCTACGAAGTATAAAAACAAATTTATATTGTTAATATGATGGATTACGATAGAATAGTCTAATGATAAACAATATGTTTACCTAATTTAGATGATTACGTTAATTTATTTACTTTAGGACTTGATAATATAATTATTAAATCTTAAAATTTGTCGAAATATTAATGTTACCTTGTACATATATTTTAAAAATGATATTAAATACTGCATGAAGAATGAAATAGTATAGTAAAATAAACCTCAACTTTTCTTCACCTTTCCTAATAAAATACAGAATCGGTTACCTATAATTTTAGATAGATATACATTTATTTTTTTTATTTAAAAGCCTACTAATAAAATACTACTACTTCCAGCAATGCCACCGCCACACGCACTACCTTGTGGTCCTGACTGTCGGCGCGGGTTCTGCCTCCCGCACTGCTATCACCGTCACCGGCCCCCGCTACCACCGCATCTGTGGCAGCCGCCGCCACCGCCGTACCTGCCACCGCCACCACCCCATGGCCCACCACACCATGGCCCCCCACATCATGGACCACCACACCACGGACCACCACATCATGGCCCTCCACATCACGGCCCACCGCACCATGGACCTCATCATCACCACCACCACGGGCCAGGGCCACATCCAAGATAGATATAGATATAGAAGATCCAGCTGTCATATTAAAAGAGGACTGAGATAAGAAGAGGGTATTTTAAAGTTCGGCGTAAAATACATTCAATGAGATTGAGAATTGGGTTAAAAATACTTTACATTACCATATTAATTATGTATTTTTTCGAAGAATTGATTAAATTTGTTTAAAATTATGTGGCGTTTTTTTACTTTTTAGATTATAACTCCTTGTTTATGAATATTCACTATGTAAAATATCATATATTATGTTAAGTAAAGTTACAATTGCGTTTACTAAAGAGTTTGTTTGTTTGTTTGAACGTGCCAATCTCAGGAACTGCTGGCCGGAATTGGAACGTTATTTTTGTGTTGGTTAGTCCATTTATCGAGGAAAGGTTTTAGTTCATAGCCTATAGCCGGATTCTATTAACCGCAATAGAAAATGTTGTAAAAACGTGATAATTTATAAAGTTTCACGCGGACGTGATCGCGGTCAAGGGCTAGTTATTAATAAAAATAATAATTAAAATTGAACTAGACAAATACGTAGTATATATCCAAGTTTAAAGTAGCGACAGTGATAAAAAGCTTAACTCTTAAGTGCCTGCGTTAAACACAATTTGTTAAAACTTTGCTGACTTTCTGATGTTTTATAAATTTAATATCTAGGAAGTAAATGCCAACCGGGCAACACTGAGTTCTTTTCATGCATTTGAAAAGCGTGAACATTATGATTATGATGACTATGTTGAGATAATACATTGGTGCACTTTATGTACTACACGTTGAGTGACCAAATATTATGTAAACAAATTTATTAAAATTAAACGGACAATAATTATATAATAGATTACTGATTTAAAGTCCATCGAATACTAAAATCTATTATATCCAATTATGTCTATAAAACTTACGACAGAAGATTGAAGGCCTGTTTAGTGTTAAAGTTTCTGTTAGGCTATCCACAACTTTATTGACAGATTCTGACTTTTTTGACAGAAAGTTGTATCTGTCAAATAAATAGACTATGGAGGTGAAACAGGCCCTTAGACTATTAATTTATCGGTCGAAACTAACGAACGAACGAACGAAACACGGATTTCGATAAAATTTGGTACAAGGATAGCAATTAGTAGTTACTTAACTACTTGTGATTTCTTCAGATTAATTGTTCCCGTCGGACAAATAATTACCACGCAGGTAAAGCCGCAGGAAAGTGCTGGTGCTTCATAAATAACTGGCACTAGCTCGTGACTTCGCTTGCATTTAATTTGAAATCGCGAAGAATACAAACATTTCGGAAATAAGATGTTTTCCAGGACCCAAATTAGCCTGTGTTACTTTCAAGTGTATGCCAAAAATGTCGATTGGTTGACTCGTCATCGAAGCAAAGAGAAACAAACAAACGCACAAACCTATTTATAATATTGGTATAGATGTTCAGCGAACATCACTCATTCGCAATCACGAGTCAGTATCATTATATAGTTCCAACATTCTCGCTCCCCGCAGACCAAACATCGATCCAAACGCTCTTATTAACAAAGTTTTTCTCTATATAACAAGATTACGACGCCAGATGTGGTAGTGGCAAGTGTTGCGAGTGCCGGCCGGGAAAAATTAACAAACACATTTATTTGTTACTAACTTTGCAATGAAAGCTTTGTTTTATCGCTTTCAAGTAAGACGAGCTTGTAGTGAGAGGTACTTAACTAAAGTGATAAAAAATGGCTTTTCATTTTTATTACTTGTAGCTGTATATGATTTGTACAGTATTCATAAAGACGAACCACTTATTTGATAATTCTACTAGTAGCATTATCAAACATCCTAGACTTGTGTCTAGGATAAGACTTTTGAAAGTTCTTATGTTTCTTCAAGCACAAACGGCATTGAAGCAACTCAATCAGCCTAGTCAAGAAGAGAGAAAAGGTTAACGTGTGGGACTAATTATACGTATCAGAATAAATAATGTGTGCCCGTATTTACTTGACTGCGCTAGACGGAGGGTTATGACTTTTGAGAGTATATATATAATTGTATATCGCACTCTGAAGCCTGGCGGCTTGATGGATTTTAGCGTTGACACTGGCATATGACAATGAGTAAATTAAAAAATTTAAAAATCAAAATGGCGAAGTTTGAAATCAAAATTGTTAGATTCCAAAAAGTTTATCCGCCTAAAAGGGCGTAGTTGTTGTTGAACTTGCGCTACGTGCTACGATTTCTCATAGCATTAAAATTTTTATTTGATGTGATTTCCGTTTATTGTAGGCAGTAGTAAACTATTTTATGAGTGCCTACGATATGCGCAGTATCCAAGCATACTCGTATTTAGTTTTATATAGTATATATTTTTTTAATTTATATTACTACATACAAAGAACATATTTTACCTTTTCTGTCTGGTAGATAATATCCTACATGGCATTTACACTGGTTGTACATGCAAAAGCCACATTCGCCCCTAAGTTCACTTTTTCCGATGTCAAGTACATAATACGGATGCTCATTACCGTGGGAGAGCCATACTTTGGCACGAATGGGCCGGCTCGACAGTAGTGATACCACGGCCTCACAGAAAACTGGCGTGAAACAGCATTGTGCTGTGTTTCGTTCAGTGAGTAAGTTTACCGGTGGCCCAACTTTCCTAGTCCCCTATCCCCATTTCTTATTCCCTCATAAAGGCCAGCAACGCACTTGCGACTCTTCGGATGCCGCAAATGAGCATGGGAGACGGCAGTTGCTTTCCATCAGGTAACCCGTTTGCTCGCTTGCCCTCTAAATATCATAAAAAAATAAGTTATATCCCAGCCGACAGATCACGACTTACATAGAATTGACATATCCAACCAACTGATTTAGGTCCATCAAGTGTCTCTCTGGTAAATTAACAATGAGTTAAGAAATGTTTAGTTCGCATTTTGAATTACTCGGTCACGAATATAATATAGCAATTAGTCACCAAAATTACGCTTTTAGAATTTCGCGCAGATTACATTGTACCTAAAACAGGTGAATAGAATTTCAATGACGAATGAAAGTCACGCGATTAAATTAGGTTACAACAATTTGAAATTCTGATAATTGTATAATTATTTACGAACAATACTCTATCAGTCATCGATAATATAGTTACTCATCGGTAAATTCCATAATATTGTTGTAATCAACTTTGCTATATTAGTACTGATA
This sequence comes from Cyclargus thomasi, assembly GCA_026546445.1. Lineage (NCBI taxonomy): Eukaryota > Metazoa > Arthropoda > Insecta > Lepidoptera > Lycaenidae > Cyclargus > Cyclargus thomasi. The sequence continues at coordinate 22,810 of JAOTAV010019317.1, forward strand.
GTAATGAGTACATTTTTAACCGACTTCCAAAAACGAGGAGGTTATAGGTTCGGTTGTAGATATTTATTGTGGATATTTTAAAATAATAATAGTAATCCACGCTCCTCCTCCATATTATTTACTACTGGAAGAAATTTCATGCTTTTAAATCTACGCGTCTTTCTTAAAAAGGAGTACAAAGTTTTTCGCTCGCGTATTAATATATAGATGTTGAATTGCAGTTAGTTTCCATAAAAATTGTGTAAAATACCGTGCCAGCTTAATTTGATACAACCACAGTATAAAATTGGGGATTACGTTTGAAATTGTGTATATTTTGTCATGGCCATGCTTCAGCATGAATGGGACGGCTCAATAAAACTTTACCGGAAGCTCAACCTATCCCTAAATTAGCCCACTTCCTCATACGAGGCCGGCAACGCACTATTGTGCATAAGTCAACTCTTCTTCGATGGGGCAAGTGTCCATTTACTTCTAAAATAGTTAGAAACAGTAAGAAAAAAAGGAATTTCATTGAATGGGCAACTAAGCATTGCATACTAAACATAAGCACTAAAGTGAAGTATTTAAAACTTGTCAATTTTAAGTTTAGAGAAATTAACTCCGGAGATATTGTAGATGCATTTAAATTGTTGAATATTAAAAATACCGCTGATCTCTCTCGGTGTGTTTTGCGATCTCTCTAAAGCTCTGTGTTGAGCATGCTACATTGATTAGGAAGTTGCGCCATTATGGCATAAAGGACTCTGCTCTCAGCCTTTTGACTTCTCATCTTAAAAATAGGACTCAAAGGGTTGAGGTAAATAATAAAAGATCCAGCGGAACCAAAATAGAATTAGGTGTCCCACA
>JAOTAV010019338.1:0-23651 GCA_026546445.1 Cyclargus thomasi
GTTTTAAAGACACAATTTAGTTCTGTCGTCGAGAATTTTCTAATTTTGGTGTCATATAAGAAACGTGACTTGTATTAAATATATTTGATACCTAAGGCAAACAAAATATATCACCCCCAAGATTCTAGCTACCCACTAACGTGCTCCCTCAACTCACACCAAGTTATATGAAAAAAAATGCTAGTTGTTGAAATCCACTTTTATCCAAGAACTGTACATTTTCCAGTATAAAAATGTATCCCATGTTCTTTCCCAGGAGCCTTTTTTTTTTTTAAGTATCAATATTTTGGCGGAAACGGTTGAGCGGCTTAAGCGAGGTATCAGACAGACAACACACACTTTTGCGTTTGTAAAATTAGTATTTATTATTAGAAGGGAGGTTAAAGAAAGTCGACAGAATTTTTCAAACTTTTGTTAAATTGTCATTTACGTAAAGCTTTATAGTATTATATACAGGGTAACAAAAGTTAGTGATAAAACTTTGAGGGGCGCATGTGTCCCTGATATAAAGTTCACTGTGACTTTCACAGCGCTGAAGGGGAAAAAAAAATTAGAGATTTGTATGGGCAAGCCAAGGAGCGACATTAGTTTGCCCATACAAACCACGAACATGTTTTTTCGCTTTCAGCGCTGCTACTTCCACAGTGAACTTTATATCAAGGACACATGCGATCCTTAAACTTTTATCTCTTACTTTTTTACACGCTGTATACAGCTTTTTAATGGTAACAGAATTTTTAAAATTGGTTCCGTAGCTTCGAAGACTATCCGCCACATACATGCAAATACAAACGCTGACAGCACATCCATTACGTTATCGACAGAACGGTTGGCGTGTCAAAAATTATTGGCGAAAAACAGTAATTTTTGTGTGGTAAAAAATAACTACAAGTTCAATCCTACTTGAACAAGTACGAAGATTGTAAACATCGTAAGACAGGCTTTGAATCTCGGGGTACACTGTACATGACGGGGCTAGCAATCATTTTATTGATTTCTCTCCTACGGTGGGAGGGTTGCTTATATAAATATTGCCGTCTTACGTTTGGTCTTACGTGCTCGCCTTTGATTAACACTGATTACACGGCTTGGCTTGCGAAGCTTATGTACATGTTTGTTCAACCGTAACGCCTGAACTGGATAACAGATTCTAATGGTTCTGAAGTCTCCATTTTTGTTAGTACAGGCTAAGTGCGAGTTGCGCACGAAGGGTTCCAATTTGAAAAACTCTTTCTGATGGTTCAACAGTTATAACAGTCGACCACGTCATGCTAGCGATAAAGTGATGTAGACGTTCACTAGTGACATCTATGATCATAAGAAAGAGAATGGCAAAAAAACACATTTCTGTATGAGAGCGGCAATAGAACAGGTAGTCTGGTTGGACCGGACTATCTTTCAATTATTAAAAAAATAATAAAAAGCTAAGGAAAATAACTAATAAGGGTGTTTTCCCATTCAGGATTAGGTACAGAATCGAAAATCTAATAAGGATGAGCCGCATAGGCGGGAAGATTTAAATTCCAGCCCATTTCAGACTGCACAAGATGCACCGAACTGGATCGACCTGTGGCTTTTTTCATTTACATAGTAATCGTTTTGAATTATGCATAACCTACCTACGATAGCACCTCATAAATACAGAGAGATTTTGCGTTTTTAAAAAAGTAGCTTCCTTGATTTTATCAGGACCTAGATTCTGCTATATTATGCTACTGCAATGCAATTTCGATTTTTGATTGATCGAACGATTTCTAAGACTGATTTAGACTATTGTTAAGCGTATGAGGGCGTATCGCATGTTTCACAGAAAGAGCGCACTCAGTCGCAAAATTTGTATGAAAAATGCAATGCCTCCCGGCACGCCTCATCACAGAATGCTCACTTCTTTAGTAGCTATTATAAGTTGCTTCTTTGCTACATTAGTACCATTAAATAAATTAATTAAAAGGCCTATGGCAGCCTATATTTGGTGGGGTTTAAAGCCCAAGCGATGAAAATAAAATACAATCTGACCAAATTACGTCTGCCAATTTCCCGGATCGTACAAATAACAAAATTCATATTACCCATGCGACCTAACTAGGCACATGACGTTGATAAAGTCATTTTGAAAAAATATAACAGAAAATAAAAAACAGCCCAACGACAGCAACCGAAAACTAGCTAAAATAATATCGAGTCTTGTATCGGTAACAATTGGCTAGTTTTTGGACATTTTGTTATGTTTTTCTTTACATTTTTCCAAAACGAATTTGTCAAGGTCATGTGCCTAGTTAAGTCGCACAGGTTATAACAAAACCCAGCGTTATAAAAATTAATCCGTTATCAACGTTAGTCACTTACAATACCGTTAAAGTGGATTTATTGATTCAATTTGCTAATTGTATTACATTTTTAAAAAATATTATTGAATGTAACAAACAAATTTTACAATGGAGTCACTAAGCTGTGAAGCTTTTAACGAAATTGTTTTATACCAAGCTTCGGGCTGGTATCAGATTATCAGATTTCGTTTTAATTTCATTTTACATTCAGAACCGCTACTACAAGTATTTCGCATACTCGTTATGTTTTTTGGTCATAATATATTTATCTAAGTAGATACTCTCAGAGTAGATACTCGAACCTTAAAGAGATACGCGTTATTAATAATTATTTACTCCGTTTTGTTTGAAAAGAGGCTTGACCGAGGAAAACTACCATTTATTTATGCAAACTATTGTGTACATATATATGCATACTATTATGTACCCGCGGTTTTGACCGCGTGGAATGATTTACAGGATTACCTTAACCGGAATCATTTATTCGGAACAAAAGATATTCTAAATTTTAAGTCGAGAAACTATACGAGTATACAAAGGTCGATTTTCGACGACAGAGTGACCTCTAGTTATGATTTATCATAAGGGGGATACAAATCTCTGTTCCAAAATACTTTCCGATCGGCTTAATGACAAATGTTGTGTACCTAATCTCGTGGCTTGGACCAAAATAGCTATATTTATTCTCATTCAGTGTATATTTGGAGCAGTGTTAACAGATCGCGAAACGTGATGAAAATAAAAGCCTGAATAGGTCCGCTGAGCGACACCGAGTAAGGGCGTATTCACTGTACTAAATCCTATAAAAATTTTACTTTCGTTATGAACGAGAAATTTCGTATGGATTGATGGTTTTATATCTTTCACGTAGAGTTACTGAATGGATTAATTATTAGGAAATATAAAACATATAGTATGTATTTTGATTATTTATGATTCATAGTATATGTAAAAAATTAGTTCTTCTATATTGGAGAATATGGTAAGGAGGATATTGGTGGACCGTGGTATCACTCCGGTCGAGCCGGCCCATTCTTGCCGAAGCATGGCTCTCCCTCGGCAATGGCATCCCTATTGTTTACTTGAGATCAGAAAATGTCTCATTGCTACACGCCTCAACCCGGGTTCGATGTTTCGAACCTGCATCCTATCGTGTCCGAACCAAAGGCACTAGGCTACGGACGCTCTCAAATATTATGCAAGTCGTGACATCTTTTAAAAGGATTTTCGTGATTTTTTATGAAATTAGGGGATATTAGTAAACCAGCAGACGGATCACCTTATAGAAAACAACACCAGTGGACACTTAAAGTATAAGTTGAGTTGCTGACGTTTTATGTAAAAATTGGGTATAGAAGTTGGGACTTCGCTAAACTCATTCACTGGACGACAATAACATTCGTGCCGAAGCTTCCAGGGTAAGATGACCCGACATTATGACGCGAGCCTTACGCGTGCCAACTTTTCTAAATTCGTCATCGAGCTAAATTTATTCGCGATTACCCTCGACTTAGTTTGGGTTTTGGGTCCGGATTAAAATATCATTTGAAGAGGCCTCCAGGGGCGTGGGTTTAAGTAACATTGATATTTTGGACTCGAATGTCCCTTTGGTTGTGACCAGCTTTACCAAGAAATTAAAGCAATAGTATTTGTCGATACTCATTAGGAACAACGTAAATTTTTTGTATGGCAAAATTTTACAGCGCCTCTAGCGGTCACTTGCGGAACTGTAATTGCCAAAATAAAAATGTATGTAGCTTCATTATCGAGCATCGACAAAAACTATTGCTTCATAGTCATCCTGAGTGGAATCCTTTTTGATATCTCTGATTTAATAAATTGTTTTTTTTTTGTTTTCGTCTTTATGCTATAATGTTCTTTCTTTTGTATATTGTATTCGTGTACTTGTGGTGTGGTGTAAAGTATGTCAAATAAATGTATTATTATTATTAGTATGTTGTAGCTTCTTAAGCTTCTTGAAAATGTCTAACAAGGTAGAGTTTTGGATTAGGGTGTTCTATCGAGGTAGGGATAACTGATGTCATTTTGAAACTTCACGCCGCTGAACTACATTCAAGAGTATAGGATGCTGAGTTATTACGAATAATAACGTTTTAAGCGTTTTAAAAATCTCTATGATTAAGCAATTAAACGCCTCCCCATGAACTATACCTTTTTAACGCGGTATCAGACGAAGCATCCCTATCAACCATCCCTTTTTAGCGCGGTGAAAGTGCATATTAAAGAAAGACGTCGGAGGATTTGATAATGAGGCGGAGAAATGTGAAGTCTTCGGCCCTAGGGAGGAAAGTGAAAGCTGTGACAGTAGGACGTGTAACGCACGACTGTTGATCCGTCGCAGCACGAACACTTACCACCGGGTCACTTGCATCTATCATGCCTATCTAGGGGATTCTTGTAATACTAAATGATCTGGTAATCTCATGATGCAAATACCTTGGATATAGTCGAAATATTTTTGATCCATACAAAGTTTTAGTTATGTTTGCATGTAATCTAAGGTATAAGCCACGACTCACCAGTAAGCTTGTCACAGGTTCGGGGCGGCTTGCATCTCATGCATTCGTGTACAATCCGTCGCCTACTGGTGTAATCTGCATTACTATAACATATTTCAATGCCAATTTAAATTTTCCATATCAAATATCGCGCGGCAGCCGCACCTACCATTGTGTTCCCTTTGACTGATAGCTTGTCAGCGCCCGACAAATCAAGATCGATTCCGATACTATTCTTAATTCTATTTCTGCTGTCCCTCTCGCACCACCTCAGGGCCTCCTACCTTCGTCCCTCTCCCCCGACTCGTGATCGTGAACTTAGTGATTTGTTAGTACCATTTGTCATAGTAATTTTTATTTTGGAAAGCAGATAAGGAAAATGGCTTATGACACTTTATAAATTGGGCGTAATGTTACTAATGAAAAATTATATTTAGATAACAATATAAATTAGCTATCACGAGATGTTTATTCTTCTCGAGATTTATTACGTAATACCACATAATGCTATCGATTTCATAACCGAGGAGACGCCAGATAAGCGCGACATAAAAACGGCATTTCAAAGACTGGACACCTATACGCATGAGCATTTAAACCCGCGTTAGGTGTAAAGATGTAGGTTTTCCGACCGGCCGCAATAGGATACGATAAATCCCGACGCAACAGCCATTCGTCAACGGCTGTCGGCGGACATGGTAGTGAATATTTTAAAACGCGGAACACCTCGCGCTTCGGCGAGAATTTACTGCGCCAGCCTGTCATAATTTACTCATCACGTAACGGTTACCTCGCGTATCGATCATAACACCAATAGAACACTTCCGATGGTTACTTTCGACCAATTTTACATCGGGTCTCAAGACAGCTTTAGTATTTCCGTCGGGCTCATATCCGAGTGTTTTCGTGATTAGATACCACTATTCTTGAGAAAGAGGCGACGGTGAGTATTGTAGGACAACACTTAATATTCCACAAAGTCCGAGAGCCAAAGTTACCTGGGATTAGCCGAGATCTAAACGTTTTTGCTTCTTTGTAGAATCGCCAAACAAAAAGTATGGAAATGACATAAGCGTTCGTTACGCTTTATGGCGTTTCCATACATTTTGTCCCTTCAACAAAGAAGCGAAAACATTTAGGTCTTGGCTAACCCCCCTGCCTTGTACCATAGTTACGCCACACAACTCAATCTTCCAACGAGGCGAGTCTCATCGATGTTACGATATTATCACGGTTCGTTCACCGCAATACGTGGCAACTCGCAATTTGACACAATTGGCGTAAACGAGGAAGATGGAACGTTTCTTAATGGGCTATTAGCTAGAATACCAGAATACCACGTTCACACAGGGCGGAAGGCACGCGTGACCTGGCATTTGGATGCGCCCTAGCCACCTGACGCAACTACTTTCTCATGAAATTGCCAGATTACTCAACTTCTATAAATCTGTCAGGAGCCCGCCGGTTGATCACGGCGGACGAGATAACGTCAGTAATTATTGCGCGGGCTTACAAGACTGTCCTATTTTGAGGAACAACGTTTCGGAACTTACAATGTTTTGGCTAGGAATCTTGCCTAGTTGACGTAATGTCTAAAATATAGAGACAAATGTTCAACATGCTGTTTATGGGTCCTAGTGACCCACTAACTACCTAGACCTTTGGTTCGCATTCGAGAGGGTGCAGGTTCAAACCCCGGTGGGGAGGCGTGTACCAATGAGACGTTTTCCGACCTCAAGTACATAATACGGATGCTGATTGCCGTGAGAACTATGTTTCGACACGAATGGGCCGGCTCGACCGACGTGATACCACGGTCTCACAGAAAACTGGCGTGAAACGGCGTTGTGCTATGTTTCGTTCAGTGAGTAAATTTACCGGTGGCCTAACTTCCTTAATTCCCAATTCCTATTCCCTTATAGATGCCGGCAACGAACTTGCTACTCATCACGTGTGTCCATGGGCGACGGCAGTTGCTTTCCATTACTCTTCATCGCTTGCCCCCTAAATATAATTAAAAAATAAACACAAATTGTCTTGATTAGCCGTAGCATTATGATGACGTGTAGCAGCCACTTAGATAGCAATATTCTTTTAGATATAAAATAACATTACAACACATACGTACATACTTTAAGGAGCCTGCGTGAAACTTTATAAATTAATCCTGTTTTAACTACATTTTAACTTTGTTACTGCTCGGCTCCTATTGGTCGTAGCGTGATGTTATATACCCTATAAGCCTTCCTCGATACATAGACCTACCAACCCAAAATGAATGTTTCAATTCCAGCCAGTAAATCCTTAGATTAACGCGTTCAAACAAACTCTTCAGCTTTATATTATAAGTACAGATTTGCTTGCATTGTGCTCCTTTTGCCATTTCCCTTGCTATCGGCCTGGTCAATTAATTAGAAACCGTTTAGTTAGAAATATACGTTTCCTACATGGCCATTACCAGTTTTTTAGGATCGCGTGCGTTAACACGAGTCGTACAGACAATGCGTTGTGTAATCGCTGTAGAAAGGTGATGTTCGGTGCAGACGGGCCACGAGAACGCAGCAAAAAAAAGTCACATAAAACTGGCGTGAAACGGCGTTGTGGTTACCGGTGGTCCAACTTCCCTATTCCCATTTCTTATTTCCCTCATAAAGACCGGCAACACACTCGCAACTCTTCGGATTCCGCGAGTGTCCATGGGCGACAGCAGTTGCTTTCTATCAAGTAACTTGTCTTCGCTCGCTTGCCCCCTAAATATCACAAAAATGGCAAGAACTTTTGACACGAATGTTCGTACTCGTAATCACGTGCCATTTGGCTACTCACGTCTTATGCAGGAGACGCATGCTTCGATACCAATGCGTTAGCTGAACAATCTAAAATAGTATAAATTTTTGAGAATAATGATTTAATAAAAACTTTTATTAAATCATTATTCTCTTGTTTGCATTATTGAATTGCTTTGTTTTAATTAATGTTATACGTGAGTTCTAGATTGACACCATTAGTTGCACAATGTTTGTCTGTTACATTGAAGTACGTAACAATTAACAAACGTATGCAAAATCGCCCCACGGATCTCATTTTAACACGCTTTTATTAGCTCGGCCTGTATGTATGTATGTACGTATGTAATGGAATCTTTAAACATCATTTTTTAATATTACTTTTTGTCGTTTTAATTATAGATACAGAAAGACATTTCAGCGGGGGTGATGTGGCTCGTCTGCGCGAAACATTATGGGAAGTGGAGTGTTGTTTTAACGGAATTCCAAAATCGAGGTTATCTTGTGACAAGTACAGTCGGCCAACATTTGGCCGGTAAATATGTAATGTGTTAAAACGTTTTGTTCTGGGTTACTTTGTAAGCCCAAATAAAAAATATATTTTAAGTGCAAAAATACTTCGTATTTTCGGTCCAGTTTTAATTTCGTACGGATAAGTTACGTGAATAAGAAAGTTATGATGGCAGTTTCTTGACTTAATTTATTTCTTTTAGCTTTTTAATCGTAATTTAAATTAAGTTTGATTTAATAAAAATTGTGTTTAATTTAACTAAATATTATCTAAACTGTACAGGGCAGATTAATCCTATCGCGTGTAAGTCTAGACTCTAGGCTATTATTGATGCATCTACCTGGAGATAAATCTGCATGACAGCCTCAGATAGTCTCCAATATTCCAAGTAATTACATCGATGCGGAACACGCTTGGCCGCTTGTTTATCGTAAGAGGCATCCACAAATTACGCTAGATGCTTAAAATCAATTAAATGAATGAGAGAATTCCACCGTCTAGAACAATAATATTATATATTTATTTATACGAAGAGGTGGGACGTATCAAAATTCAGAGGTATATTCTCTATGGGAAATTTAAAACTTACGTAATCTATGGACGGTCCTTCATAAATCGTAATGAGAGTACGATGCATTATATCTGGGATTACAAATAAATTGGTATAATGAAAATCCATGTCACAGGTGCAACCTTTGGACCATTTAACTCTACTTCTAGTAGTTTCAAATAGTGGTATTCTGTGACCTTCAAGAATTTTAAACATGTTAATGTAATGTCTGTTTATTTATAATTAATTTTAGCGTTTATTAACCAATCAGATATTATTTTAAATTAAGATGCGTGCGCGTTGAACACTTTTACACAGTAACTGTAAAACGTCGAGAAGCGAGGAAGATATAAAAAAGATATTATTAAGCACTAGATTTTAGAATCCATAACATTTACAAATCTTTATTTTATTCTAATGACCTATTAAGTTTTAAACTTTAACAGTAATAAGTCAAACTAGTCTTATTCAGTATAAAGGTAGTATGTTTTTTTATTTTCGGATTGGGACACACCGAGGCGTTAATCTAACAATATACGAGGTAATAACGATAATGTATACATTTGGGAATACTAACCTTTATTTACAAAATTATACCTATTAAAATTTGCGAGTAGAAAGCTGCTAGCTAATTGTAATTAGTCCGAATAATTTTGTTCAACTTTTCGATACACCTATAAGGCGATGCCGAACTATTAGTCGTAAAATTTTATATTAACCTCTTATCGTAACATCTATTTTAGAAATCGGCTCTAAAAATTCTCAGAGAGGCTTTTTTGAAACTTTCTTTCCAAATTTAGACGGTGTTAAGGCTTGGTGATAGTAATGTTTTGCCATCTATCAAAGTCGTTAAAAATTTCCTAATATAGTTAAAGAAAATTTTGAGATGATCGTATACTTATTGTTTTATTAATTTCAATAACTTATTTAAATAATTAAAGGAACTCAATTATTAATAATAATATAACAGCTAATCTTTAGCCACCAACTTTACAAAAAAAAAGAAACAAATGTCATCACGTCGTAAAAACATGGCGGCGAGAATTTGGCGCGCAAATTGCATTGGCTAACGTCACGACGCGGACGGGTTTCGGCGGCAGTGAAAGCCGGCGCCAAGCCGGCTCCGCACCCTCGCCCTTTATCAGAGATTCCACGAAGACCTGTCTATGATTTAAAGCGCAATTCGCGATAGTTCACCGCACGTGCATTGTGGAAAGGAAAATGGTAAGCTTCTAGAGAGCTGCATACATAATTCGACTCGCATTATCATGATTGGGGTTATTACAACACTTTCTTTTACTTTGGTACTTGGAAATATTATTTTGAGCTCTGGGTGTGTTCGTTTCCACCATTTTTTTTTCAAAACGATTTTTCAATCTTACTTTTTATTTTTTCAAATACTTTTTGTAAAATGGAATCCATTGTGTTATGTTGTTGTCTGCCAAATCTTATCAAAATGTTTGTCCAACAATTCCGAGCCTAAGAATTTCAAGAACAGACAATCTTTATAACGAAGTATAGATAATAGTTGCATTAACATCTACAATGGAGTTAGCATCATCGGGAGTAGAAACGCGGGATAGTCGCCATTCACGACCAACAATTAGTCGCGGATCGAAACACTTTCGATAGATAGCGATGTGTCAGGAGAGATCGTTTGTCTGACTAATGTTTGCGTCTATTGTGATGTGCATCTTTCTTCAGAATTTGATACTATGTATTTTGCTGCGGTATTGTGTGAGTTTAAATTGTGGATGATATATTTTAAAGTTATTATGATCAGCTGTGCTAAACTGTATTTAAAAAAAAAAACTTCTCCCAGTTATTAACTTATTTATTGTGTGTATAGTGGTACAATATAGACCTGCCTTTTGTTATTGTGAAATAATTTCATACCGTGCCTGCGTAAAATTGAAAATAAGAGTGAACCAAATGACGTGGTTGGATCCAATCCAGCGCCTTTTTGCAAAATTGCATACCAGAGCATTCCTGTACCCGTTCACATTCTTCTAATTGCACTTCAGCATCATTTGGAATACTGGATTAGTATCAACGTAAGCCGTCCTTAAAGGTCATTAAAAATAAAGGTGCGTAATTGTACTCAGATAACAGGTTGAGTAATGACGATACAAATGGCGAAGGACCATATTATGACAGATTTGAAATTACCCAAGCGCTTTGAAAAATGAAGATCGGCTATTCTGATCACAGGGTTTCAGAGGAACACTCTATAAAAACTCCCATGGCAAGCGTTTATTGGATTTGGATTCCTATTAATTTCCATTAGAGTTTAGATTCAACTGGCAAGGGAGGGTATATTTTATGCTAAATGGATATTGTGCAGGCGTTGCGAGTGATCTTCGCACGGTTTTGTTCTATTTATCACCATTTGTCAATTCTGTGTTTTAGATTTTTTGCGTCCTCGCCCGTCGATTTTATAATTTAATTAAATTGAGATAATGGATGACACGACTTTCGCTTTTTATCTTAATTTTATGCATGCGTAATCGAAATTCCAATGTGGTCTAGCCAGATTATGTTCTGAATGAGTAATGAGTTTATTTTTTGGGTGTCTCGTATTTTCCTGTTATATTTTGGTAGCTCGACATCGATCCTATCAAACGCACCTATAGCTACCATTTTATAATGTTTGCGAATGCGTTTTGTACAGTTTAAAAGTACAAATGATCTATAGACGAATATAGGTTATCTGATGTAACAATGGTCCAGACTCTGGAGGTGGCATTTGCGCCCGCAGGTCACGAAGGCAACCGGCCAAGGCCGATTGATCACGATCTGATCGAATGATTCTACGATGAATCACGCGATTTAAAAATGATCTACGATGGCTTCGTGGAGCTTCGGACGAGATGATCCCACTTCTCATGTTATGGATGAGGCGTTATCAATAGATTTGTTTGTATAATTGATCGATTGCCGTCTTTCGAGTGTAAGGTTATTACAGTCGTTTCGATAAGTTACCAAATTAAATATGTTGTACTGTACAAACGCAAGTCGTACTCAGAGTGATATGATTAAATTAGAGAAGATTTTGTCATAAGCGCAATAATTCTTCAGGTGACTTAAATTAAAATCATGGAAGTAATCGTCACATCTCTCTAAGTGGCATCGTCTCTTTAGGGACCTCACATAGTCTCCTTGCACGTCCAGAACGAAACGAGAAGCTTAACCCCAGGAAATTTACCCCTCGTTTATACGCAATAGTTTACGCAACGTACGTCTCAGGTCAAGGTCCGCGTCGTGACCGCGCGATTGCCAATTCTAATGCGATCGCTGAAGTCGGGTCACACAGACCCAGCGAGAGTAGATGTGCCATGAAATTATGACAAACACCACAAATGGGTCAAAAGTGATAGGCAGCAGTTGAAACTGGTGAGAAAAAAAAATTATGGCACCCCATCGAAGAAACTGTTTAGGACAACACCGATAGTAATTTAAGGTTTGCTGGGGGGCATTGTTGTTACGTGGACACGGCAACATAGAGTGTATCTGCTCCTTAACTCGGTCTGTACTTACGTGTTGCCAAGTCTATAATCTAATTATATCTGCTTGTAATTTAAATGGATTACAATACAATTAATACGCATTACCGTCCATGACTATCATCAGTGTTCGCAAAATTTTATGGTGCCAGGACAACGTGCAAAAAAGTTCAAGTCAGTACGTCAAATATCGAGACAGTCAAAACTATTGCATGCGCGATATGTTACCACGAATCTCGTATCTATTTAGAATATTCCCGTATGAGAGAAAGCGTGCGACCTTTCCTCGTTGCGTAACGTGATGTAAGTCTGTCAGTCCGTGCGTACGAGTGTTTGTCTTTTAATTTCATTAGCATTCAAAGGTTGGCTGTCACACTCAATACCTGTCATGGATGTGATAACCAGAGAGAATAGCGGCGGTCCATCATCCGACGTAACGATCGGTGAGGACATATGCTGTCGCATTGTTCAACAATTGGATATTTTATATTCGTAGATGAGTCGTTAGAAGAGATAGTAATAGATGGAGTAAACGAAGAGGAAGGAAACGTATCCCACATCTACAAATTAGAAAATTTATTAAAAATGAACGGAACAGAGTAGTTTAAAATAACTTCCAAAGGTAATATAGTGATGACCACACATGAAGACATTCATCATAACTTTCAACAATAAATTATAAAACTTCACGATAAAATACCTAGCGCATACAGATCGTCTCACAGATACCTTTGTTTCTGACTAAAAGAATGTCATTTGACAAGGGATCTATTAGGATGCGAGACGTCGCGTGCGTTGACTTCGATACTTGGCATGCAGAGGAGAACACGATTGTTTTAGCGAAGCCCTCGGACGGTTTAAATGCCTCGGTTATTACGTGAGAAATCAATCGTAAAGTATGGACGCGTTTGACGTGAATGCGATCGAGGAAAAGGCTAAGGAAATGTTATGCAAAGTTGATTAACATATTATGCAAGACGATAAAGACGAGACGTATGATGATAAGTTTAAATGAGCTCGTTACATTTCAAAGAACTGGATTTGCAGTTACATAAATTCGATAACTCATTACAAGAATCAATCATCTTAATTCTAAAGCTAGATCGAGTCATAGCTAACAATAATGCCGATAAACAATTTCAATTGTATCGACAATTTCTTTGTCGCGAACAATGCGTTGCAACAACCGGCCCCACCGGTTCCCATAATGTCTTTGAAATCTGATAACGTTTTTATATCGGTCGCAATCTTATAATCATGACACTGTTTGCTGAGTGACAACTTTATCGATGTCAATTTGTGATGTAATCGCGGGTCGTTGATCCCGGCCGACCCAGATTGATGCTGCTTCGACGAGGTTTCAAAAGTAAGGAGTACACGCTTGAGATCAACAGGCCATCAGTCTGCTGACTCCGCACGGATTTCCAACTCAACTGGAGCTCCCGAGGGCTATAATCAATGTTTAGCACACTATTCTAATTTCCCGAGTTGCGGTCGCATGCTAAAACGATCTGTCTGTAGGCAATCTGTGCCAAGCCTCATGCGAGAGTTACAATTTTGTCAAACCAAACAGCTTGGCACTGGGCGTAATGATAGACATTAAAACGGTCCTTCGTAATTGTACGCTGACATGCGAACAGGGTTGCAGTTGGGCGTAGGCTCTGATAGGATACTTTCCGTAGTCTTCTTTCGTTCAATCAACTATGCAAAATATCTAAATTCATGAACGCTCTATTTAATAAGGAGTATTTATAATGTCACAATGAATGTAATTATCATTTTTAAATGGTGAAATTCTACATTAATATCATTTATTCTTTCCGTGCTGGTCTTGCATATAGCTGATACTCTTGACGGAAGCATTTCAATAGAAAGCTTTAATTCTTGTAGATTCACCACAGCCCTACACATTCCAAGATGTACTTTACATCTAAACCGAAACACTCTGGGTGTGAGCTATCTAATTTGCTTTAAAGTCGGATCCGTGTCACGACTTTGGCCTTGAATGATCGCTTCTTAATACAACATCAAGTAATCACTTTTTATCCAGACGATTTATTGGAGCTACAAGATACTTCTTACTGTATGCGAGATATAGGTAACAAACTTACTGAATTCGAATTTAATCATATAGTATCTACTGAATTCGATAAAAAGTCGTTGTTAGGTCATAAAAATCTGATTCTACATCGAACTACATTTAATGCCTGGAATTTAAATAATGTACGTGCGTATTGAAAACGATTTTCCCGAGTACCGTTTTCAGCATAAAGCAGCACCTGATTGTACATTAATGCCTGCGCAGGAGTGGCCCACATTCAGCTGTCATAAATGTGATTGAATTTATAACATGACACAGATGTTGGTATTCGCTCCTATGATGTTATAAATCATATCTCGACACGTAACGGTGCTAAAGACCGGTTCGTCTAGTCGCAGGTTCGAATCCCGAGATTCTTTGAGCACGTCTCGCATTGACAAATATTGCAATTTATAAAGTTCTTTTGTGCTCAGTGTCTGATAAGTATGAAATTGCGTCTTTTGAATTCAGACACATTATAACAGGACTCTGTGGAATACTAACTGTGAATAAGAAAATGCCTGGTTCTTTTCTTCAAGGTTATCAGCTGAATTTACAGGAACGGAGCGGAAACTTTGAACAATCATTTCTCAGTTGGGAGGAGCAAAATAATTGCTAAAAGTGAAGTTTTAACACATTAAATCTCTAATAGCGGTTTCTCGCCAATGTGTAAATCTGCCGTACCCACTCCTCCCGTAATATTACGGACCTCCAGCGTCAGCGGCAATCTGTCCGAAATTACCTTATTACCAAATTACCGAACACCTTTGTGTTATTAAATTGATTACGGCGATTGTGGGTGATTTGTTTACGCCGTCGTTGGTGGCATCACGACCTCTGTTACATCAACAACCTTTTTATCGTCATCAGCAGTTTTATGTAAGTTTAGCAGTTTTTTGATCGGACTGCACGTGAATTGAATTTAAACTTCCCATGAAACTGCTTGTGAATTCCAATAATTCTTATTTAGAAGCGTTGGATTTAAATGTTGACAATTTTAATTTAAATCTATTCAAATCAAGATTCTAAACATTTTAGATTAATTGAGTAAAAAGTTTCATGGATTTAATTCGAGAAAATAATTTGTGTTCATTGATTCAAGACTAACTTGTTATTTACTCAAAAAAATAAAACTATACGTACAGTTTCGTACGCAGGTTCTTCTCGCCGGGTTAGTTCCCGAACCGGTGGCAGGCACCGTAGTCTCGACGTTCAGAAAGTGTACTTTAAGTACTAAATTTAAATAAAGAGATTTTGATTTGATTGATACCTAAAAATGTGCAATAGCAACTCTATACGGCAAAGCGACGCCTAAAGTGTAAGTATTTAAGCATTTAATAATTACTTAACACAAACTTCACGAAGAATTTGATAGACAACAAATTGAGTTTATGTCAGTGTCCTATTAAAGTATAATTAATGGTTCTCTGAGTTCTGCGGTAAAGTATAAGCTGATGATGACTAAGCCATATAACAATTAGCAAGGTAACTAAGCCTAAGGTTTAATTCCCCAGTTTTTACCCCCGACGACTCCCACGATCTATTACCACTATCACTCCGCACTTTTTGTTGAATAATCTCTCGACGCCATAAAAGTAAAAGTATATAAAAGTTGCGCCGTGGATCGAATCGATTCACAGCGCGAACTTGTAAAATATTTCTTATGCAACGAACTGATGAGAAATTGCGTTCAGAGGAATCTACGATTTAATTGATTCTGACGTTTCAAATTTCGGCAAACATTTTATTCCTATTCAACGATGAAAATTCACACGTCCCTACACACTACACGGTGAAGAATACGCCAACGATGCAAAAAGGGGCGCTGTAGATTACATATTATGTACACATATTTATTAGTTTAGTAGTTATAGTTTTAATACTTTTATTTTAAATTTATACTATTCAAAGAGCTTTATTAGTAAGTACATGGAACATCAGCGACACTAAGGGCCTGTTTCGTCGCTTACTGATAAAGTCTCTGTTAGGCTATCCAAGACTTTTTTGACAGATTCTATAGAACATCAGTCAACTAAAGTTGTGACTGTAAACGGTGAAACAGGTCCTTAGCAGTTGAGCAACTACAAGCAAATTTTAGCTTAATATTAAGGAGAATACAGGCGCCAACGGCCTTGACTTGAAAATAATTAATATACAATTAAATAAAAACAAGAAACGAGAATTCCTCCTAAGGGATTATAGTGTTAGTCATATTGTATTGTATGAAAAAAAAATCTTTCAACTTAACCGGTTAGTTTTGTAGTTTATACAGTTTTTTTTACAAAAAATCGATGTCCACGGTACATTTTTTTTCTGATAAACTATAAGCTTAAGCAAAAAGTCCTAGCTAGTAATGAAATAATGAAGATCATGTTATAACTTATATTTTTTGGCTAATATTGTCAAAACGTTAAGACTTATAAGAGGTTAAACTTACCCCTCTAGCCCATGTATAATTATTGAAAATTATTGAAAATGCCTTAATTAAAATTTTCAATAATCATAACCAAATTCAGGTGGAGCGCCAGCTTAGAAAGCCGGACTGGCTATGAATAGGTTGTTGAACGGAAAAGTGTGGAAAATGGAGAGTTGATGAGAAACCTGTTGTGTGTTTGTTTTCATTAGACTTTGTGGTAGGTTGGTAGCAACAGGTTATGTTTATGTTAACGAGAACGATTCATCATCATGTAGCCGCCGCCGACTTGAGTGGAGTTCACCATGAGTTTGTTCCAACAGTATTTGTCGGCACTCGATAGTGACTATGTAAATTATAGTACGACAAAATGGATGTTTTTTTTTCATGATATTTAGAGGCAAGCGAGCAGACGGGTTACCTGATGGAAAGCAACTGCTATACGAAGAGTCGCAAGCGCGTTGCCATTTAGGAGGAAATAGGGAACGGTAATAGGGATAGGGGATTAGGTAGGGCCACCGGAAAGCTCACTCACTGAACGAAACACAACACAACGCCGTTTCACGGCAAAAGATGAACTTTTCGACGGCGTATTGCAAACGAGCCGTCGATCGCGAGGTACAGTAACTAATATTTTCACAGTTATTGTGGTCAAGCGGTAGAGATTCGACGGCGTTTACTTTCTATAATCTGCGATTTTTCGCTTTCTATAAATCGTTTGATTTTATTGTCTAAAACCATGTTTTATGGTCAATGTTTTTACTGCAGCCGTTAAAATACGTCTGTTTATTAAGTCATAATTCTTTGATGAAAGAACTTAGTATTTGAGTACATTAAGTTTATTTGTGCAACATATAAACTATAACAACAATTTGAAGTGAGTACTTACTAATTATTGTGATAACAAAAGCTCTATCAGAAAGCTTGGGAACCTTCCAATACCGGAAGCAATAGACTATTATTACCTGCAACAAAAAAACAATAATTGTTAGTGGACTTTGCGATTCAATAAAAACTATTTTATGGTCGGCTAAATAAATAAAATGAATCATTGTTTAGTCTTCCACAAGGATGATCTTTGTAGATTTCACAAAATAGGCATCAAAACAGTTATTTTAACAAAAAAAAATATATAAATAAGCTATCATTATAAACGTTTGTAAATTGTCGGTCTGTCTCCTAGCATTCTGGTCAAATATGCTCTTTTCGCTCCTTTTTGTGATTGGCTAAACAATAAAGACAAAGACGAAGTTGTAACTTTATT
The DNA here is from genome assembly GCA_026546445.1 of Cyclargus thomasi. Classification (NCBI taxonomy): domain Eukaryota; kingdom Metazoa; phylum Arthropoda; class Insecta; order Lepidoptera; family Lycaenidae; genus Cyclargus; species Cyclargus thomasi. The sequence continues at coordinate 17,954 of JAOTAV010019338.1, forward strand.
GACTAACAAACGTACAATAAAATATTATGCCGTAAAAAGCTACATTATAATACTTAGGGTCTGTTTCACCGCTTGGTGTTTAAGTTTCTGTTAGTCTATCCACAACTTTTTTGACAGATTCTCCGCACAAAATCTGTCAAATAAAATTGTATCTGCCAAATAAATGGACTATCCGTAAGCGGTGAAACAGGCCCTTAAGTAAGTAATTTAATTAGGTACTGACTGTTACTGTTAATTTTGTTTCTCGCTACACTCACTCACTTCGCTCGCCTAAAATGAGTAAAGTATCGGCAAATCAACTAGTTGTAATGAGTAATGGTCAATTTTCACTTGTTACTTTCTCTGTGGGCGCGGCGCGGCGGTAAATCTCAGCTATTCAACTGATTTACAACGACTTTACAGCGCGCTGTAAATTAACGTCATCCATTGACCGTTTTGGTGTCCCGTGACATGATGTAGTTGAGTTAAACACACAATGAACTATGATATTGCTAAAGCCCGATAAACATGCGCGATTCGCGTTTGCCAAAACATGGTGTAAGTGTTTATTTTCGCGTTGCTTACGCGGGTGAGTGATGAAGCCTTAATAAGAGTCTCTTTTCATGTTCTCTTTCTAAGCAGCCGGGAAAAAGTTATGTTCGGCCAAGTAATTATACGTCTTATTTACTCTCATAATCTGAACCAGACTCGAGACCAACGGGATTATAAATTGAAATGTTTATATTGCGTTTCTGAAAAGTCCTAAGAAGTCGTCGCGGTGTATAAAATATTTTCTTACTAGATAACGCCCGCACTCCGTTGCGCGAAAATTCGTTTATCGCACGGAATTCGTACATTTTCCGATATAAAAAGTATACTATTTCCTAGCCCGGGACTTAAAAATCTCTCCATAAGAAATTTCCGCAAAATCGGTTCAGCCGTTGCGGCGTGAAGAGGTAACAGACAGACACACTTTTGCATGTATCACATTAGAATGGGCATATGGACTTGTAGGTGTCTACTATCTAGGTTTCAAACTGTATTTCCAAACATAACTTCTGTAAAGATGCGTTTAACCGGCTCGGATTGGTGATGACTAAGTAGTTGACGTGATCGCATGAAATCGATCACGTCGACCACGTGATCGCCCACGGTGTTAACGAGCGCTGACAAATGGACTTTCCCCGGCGGCAGGCGCCGGTGTTAGACACGCCGGTGTTGATCATGATTGTTATATACTAGCGTTCACTCGCGGATTTACACAGTACAGTATGTGTAAGTGATTCACCGACAAATATCCTTTTACATTTGCAATATTATACAGGACCAAAGAAAAGTGCCCAGAGACAAAATTGGTAACTTATTTAAAAGAATTTTATTAAAAATTATCGTTTTATTACTCTTCATGATCATTCAATTTCATACAATTAAATTATCATACAATTATAACGATAAATTGCTAGCTTTGTTGGAACCTCATTTCTATTTTTGTGCGGTAACATTTTTCCTATTGCCTTTCCTTGGACTTAAACCTGATCTGTTGTTAACTATGTAGAGGATGTATAAATCCACCAATACGTATAACATGAAAGTATTCGGCCGGGTAATGCATGTCGCAAAATGAAGGCCGCTTTCGATGTAATTACGCGAATTTCTAGTCTATTTCTCGCTAACAATGCAGCTGAAAGTAAACATTTCGTTGCAGAACGGAACACGTGCATTTTTTAATGACGACACGACAATATTTACTCTCTCTTATCCCCTTTGCAAGTTTGTGATTGAGTATTTTTTAGTATACGATATGGTCAGTGGCGTAACTATACCGTTCGTGGCCCGTGGCAAATTCGTTTTCGCTCCACTATGTCAAACCAATACAAAAACATGTCAAGCGGTTATTGGAAAAAATTATCGCTTGCCACCTTGTAGTTACGCCACTGGATATGGTATGTCATATTTAAAATTTTCCCTGAGACTGTGTATAACATGTAACTTTTTTTTGTTACTAGCTGTTGCCCGCGACTGTGTCCGCGTGAAACTTTATAAAATATCTCATTTTACAACATTTTTTGATTACTACTCGGCTTCTATATGTCGTAGCGTGATGTTATATAGTCTGCGTCGATTAATGGACTAACGAACACAAAAATATTTCTTCAATTCCGGCCAGCTCCTGAGATTAGCGCGTTAATAAAAGTATATTAAAAGCCTAAAATCAGTGTTTAGTGTTATAACGAACTAATAATTGCAACAATCCCGTGATTTTCAGGATATTTTACAACAACAACAACACTTTATAAAAATTACAATAAAATACAAATAACATAAGCTTAAATTACAAAACAGTTTATTAATTATGAGGGCAAAGGCGGCCTTATCGCTAAAAGCGATTACTTCCATTTTAACTTATTAATTATTACTAGAGGTCGCCCTGGGGTCGAAATTCGACCAGAAATATTTAAATCCATCTCGTAGAGGAGCTATAAAAATATAATCTATTCTCAATTCAATCACAGACTTCAATTGGGCATAAAGGTCTCCAGGCTATTAAATTTTATTTGAAAAAAAAAAAAACTAGACTAACAATAAACAAAAGAGTATTTCGTGTATGATTATCGTGTCATGTCAAAATATTCTTGTGTGCGTGATGTAGTGTGCGTAGCGTTTTATTTATTAAAAGTATGCAAGAGAAAAAGTATATTTTAAAATACTATTAGTGTTCCACGCTCCTCCTCCATTTCAACTATAACTGAGAGAAATTTCATGCCATACACCTACGCGTCTTTCGTAAAAAACAAAGTTTTCCGCTCGCGTATTACTATATAGATTATTATCGGCAACGAAAAGACGATACTTTTCTTCGTGATAAACAAATTTTGGCGCGGATATGCGAGCGTTATCTAGCGAAATATACCTCTGTATTAAATAGTAATAGACATTTATTTGACATATCAGACATCACATACACATTTACAAACAAATACAATAAAGCTTAAAAAAAACACACACACATAGCTCATACAGTTACATAGAAAAAAAAGAGGAAACAAACTAGTAATAACATTAATAAAAGTTTAATAATAGTGTACGGCTACTAACTACTTAGTACCTGACCACCTAGCCTGTTGACGCGAATGTCGACACTTACTACGAGCTTATTAAAAGCTTGTTAGCAGCTTTCGTTTTGTGTAATATTACCCGTATAATGACATACAAATTTGCGTTGATAAATTTCTTTCCTAAGGCAGCAATGCTGTATCATTATTGATATTAATTTAAATTGAGAGATGGAATTTGTGCTAATTGTATAGATAAAAAAGTTGCGTCATGTTAATTAGGTAATGTTATTCTATAAAAAAACAATTTAAGCTTGCTGGAACTTGAGAGCGAGTAAACCGTTTTACCTTTTTAATAAATAAAACGCTACGCACACCACAATATTTTGATATGAGACGATAATCATACACGAAATATTCTATTATTATTTATATTTGACGTTTGTTTTTTTTTAATAAAATTTATGAAATAAATTGGCCATCCCCCCTAGACAAGTGGCAAGCGATTAACGTTTACGATTCGCTTGTTTTGTATAGGATTGACATATTCGAACTCGACTAGATCACGTGATTTTTCGTGCGTCTATGTCAATCCCGTACAAAAAAAAGCGAAGCGATTAGCGTAAACGACACTCGCTTGACACTTGTCTAGGGGGGCTGGTCGTTACCAGTCTCTGATCTCGTTAGACCTTTATGCCAAATTAAAATCTGTGATTGAATTGAGAATTTATTATATTTTCTTATAGCTCCGCTACACGATGGATTTAAAAATTTATGGTCGAATTACGAACACAGGCTCTAGTTATTATAAATATGATAGCGACAATAACAAGACAAGCCATCTACAGTTCATTGACAGTAATTTAAAAACCCAACTTGAATACTAGAATGGTAGTTCCTGGTATTAAAAGTTACGATGATCAATAAAACCAGTGGATTACGTAGAAAGCTATCTAATTGAACATGATATTAAAATCTAGAAAATAACATTTATGATTGTGTCCATAATGATAATTTAATATCAATTAATATTTTATTGCTTTATGAAATAAGTCGGAGTGTTATAACGTTTAATGCTCATTCTATTGTACCGTCCTTTATGGTCAATTTCTCGATGGTATTAGCGATTGGGTCTATAAAATTAACTTTACGAGGGCTCTACACTCCCGAAAAATTCGCAGCATTCTTCTGATAAGGAATAAGGTGGGAACAACTATCTGAATTTATTTGTTACGTTTATAAAATGTGATTTTTATATCGTTATTCTTTTTATTTTTCAGTTTTATTTCGAGGAGCTAAATATTACGTTAATAAAGCTCAGTATTTGTAATTAAATTTTTACTTCATTTAGGTTATTCTTTATAAAAGGCCGGCTTACAATCCTTCTTCCTCACGGGCAAAAGCAGATTTCCATCAGATGAGCGAAATAGCTTGTGCGTTCTCGCATGTGTATGTCCCACGTATAGAGGATTTTGTTTCCGCAAATGACTTTCACAACAGGAAGACCATAACGTTACAGCACAGGGACACGCATGAAAGTTACTTTTTGCCCGCCCACATGCCAAATACAGACATAATTAGACGGCTTTCTTCGCGGATCTCAAAGTGGTTTGACGTTTCTAATATTGCCAGCTAATTTCCTTTGGAAACTGTATTTTTCCAGACGGCGCGGCGGCCGCCATTATGGTCAGAAGTCTTCTTAGCGAGATCGTGTGGGGCATAGGATCTGTGTAAATTTAATAAAATTCGACTTGCAGACGAAACACTTGATGGTAAGCTGCTGTGGACTCTTAAAAATTACTTGATAGTAAGCTGCTATGAACTCTTACACACTAAAGTTACGATGACCTTTTTAGCGTCCTTGATTTCTAGAATCTCCAGTCTAGTAGGCTCTGAGATCACCTTACTTACTCGACAAAACAAAATTTTTTTTTGTTATTTCTGTCCAGTTTTCTGCCAAGGTTTTAAAAACCTCTATTCACGCCATGCTCTTTATGATTTTACAAATTCTGTCCGCATACAAAATGTTAAAATGTGTGTTAGAACTCTATCATCATGGTACTGATGATGATGATGAAAGGTATCCATCGCACGTCAGCCGGCAGCGAGTGTTGCAAGTGCATTCCTCAGGCGGGCGGGACGGGGCGGGGGACGGCGGGGGGCATTCAATCAACATGTAAAATTACCGCCAATTAGAAAGGTCGATGACCCTGTCTATCTGACGTGATGAGCATCAAACGTAAGCGTGCAACAGGTAGACTCATAGACGTTTATTTTTTATTTATTTATTACTTTTAGTTTATGTAGTAAATCGCGATTTCAAATTCTGTGACTTTGTAAATTTTCTCTTTTAGATGCATTTTGAAGGTACAGATTAACTCTTACCCACACGGGTAAGAGTTAATCTAACGACTAACAATGATAAGTTTGTTTATAATTAAAGGCAAACCGTGCGACAGTCAGCGACGTAACCTTATCATCTGAAGCCTCACGAGTAAAAGTCTGAATGCTAAGAACAGGTACAATTAAACAAGAATATTTTGCTCTTCCCCTTGGGACTGGGAACTTCATAGGGCCCGTGGCTTTTATTTAAATCAAATCAAATCAAAATCTTTTTATTCAAAATAAGTACTTTAAGTACACTTTCTGAACGTCGAGACTACGGC